>VWYH01010568.1:357886-499489 GCA_013399365.1 Pampusana beccarii
TTTTTTTTTTTTTTTTTGTAACTTTATTTCCAAGTTTATAACCAAGAAACTAAACCCTCACTTTGCCAGAAGACAGTAGCCTTTTCAATGCATAGGCTTGTTTGTTATTTAACTGAACTGAAGGGTGCATAGTGAGAACAGCTTAAACCTCCTCAGAGACGGTCAAACAAGCAGTAGAGGCTGTCAGAAGAAACCCTGGCTGCCTGCAGCCTCAAGAGGTTTAGGAGACATTAGGAAGTATTTCCTTGCAGGACACACAAAGCAGTCTGATAGTTGTTTTGTCCCCACAGGTGTAACCTGGAGTCCTTTCAACAGGAGTAAGTGGCTGTAAGATGGCCCACAGGCTGGTGACCCCCACACCTTGCTCAGGGCAGATCATTAATGACTGCCCTTTCAATGAGTGAAGCAAACTGTGAAGAAGCTCAGTCAAGCTCACTTACCATCTTGTGCTCTCCTGAGTTTCTCTCTAGCCTGCTCTTTGCATTTCCTCAAATACAGATTGTATTGACTCACTCTTGACCTAAGGAGAAATATGCACTTTATCCAGTATATTGATTTGGTTTACAGAAAAACATTTTTTTTCTAAAACTGTGGGAGCCCCAAATGCTGGTGTCCTCTGCAGTTCCCCACTGTAGTGAGTGACCTCCTGCCTTGGTTTTTCCCTAGAGACTAGAGAAACAGCAGGTGCAGACTGGGGATAAGGCAGCTGTTTGGGACTGACCCTGATGGTAGTCCAAGTCATGTTAACCATTTCAGCCTCCCTTTGTTTGTCTGCACCCAGTAGGGCAAAATAATGCCACTACAGCTTATATCACGCTGGGTCGTTACAGTGTGATGCCTCAGCACCCCAAATGAAATGCCAGGTAATCTGGCAATTAGTTTGTCCTGCTAAACAGCACTGTCATGCAATGATGTTGCATCATGACTCTGCCTAGTTTTAGCATATTGCCTCCTCTACAGCCTCAACTTCTGGGATACGGGTCAGGTCAAGATCCATGGATGCTGGGATGGATGACAGCACTGAGGTAGGACTATCTGCTGGGCCAACAGTGTGCCAACATCTTCATGGGGCTCTCTTTTATTGAGAAGGTCACCACATTGCTATAGTAGCAGATCTCCAGATACCTGGCAGTCTCTTCACCTGCTGGTAAAAAATTGCCTTTCCTCTCACAAAGTCTTCCTAGAAAGAATTCTGTTTAATGAAATAGCATTTTCAAACATATATATTTTAAAATGCATATTCAGTAAATTTCTCTCTCACACCTCTTTTTTTCTGTGAAGCTTGACACATGGGAATGATGCATTGATCCATGGATTAAACTTAGTTACCTTGGCAAGCAATTGTGCCTTGAGTGCCAAGATAACCAGGTCAAAGAGGGAAAAGCATGAATATTAAAAAAAAACAATGGTTGACTGACAAAAGCAATTTTGAAGAGATGTGCAGGGTAAGGGAAAGTGAGGAGGAGAGCCCTGGTTTACTCTAAAAGGTATGTTATACAACTTAAACATTGTAAATGTTGGTTTTGCTTCACCACCCACTGTTTTGTCCAGATGGAATAGCCTGGAGAGGGTATTTAATATGAGTAGTCGTTGGAGAGCTCTGGACATAATGCTGATGGGAGCAGATGTCTGCCTGCTGCTGAGAGCCTCCATCACCACCCAGCATGCAGGCCACAGGAGCTGGTGCCATCAGAGAACTGTTTTGCCCCACGAGCCAAAGGAAGGGCAGCAACAGCTCTTTCTTCCTCCTGTATCTTCCTCAGCCTTCCTGCCCCCTCCTGTCCTGCTTGTCTCCAGGGCCATGACAGGGGCAACGGAGCCAAAGGCAAATAGTGTTTGAGATGTGTTGGACCCTGAGTAACAGACAGGTTCAGCTGCAGGGAGACAGGATGCACCTGTGGAGACAAACATGAACTATTTGGGGACACAGTCTCCTTTGGGCAGCTTTAGCTGATAGCTGCCTTCCTGGGGAAAGGTCCAGGGAGAATTTTCTGAAGGAACTCACACACACACACCCCCCTCTTGGAAAGCTTCAGTTTTATCAGAACAATTTCAGTCACAGTAAAGGGCTAAATTCGAAGACTCTTCTGGTCTGAAGACCAGAACTTTGAGGAGAAACTATGTCCGTGCTGTTCTCTTTCAGCATCTCCAACAGGAAAAGCTAGGGGTTCTCCCACAGTTAGTTGACATAAAACCAAAGCAAAGATCCAAGCAAAACATTTTGATCGACCAAAACTGTGTTTGATTTTCCTGTGGATCATGGACATGCAGACATGTTAGGGAGCTTCCTCACCTCAGGGCAGAAGGGCAGAGCCGGCCCATAGCCAGTGTCCAGCCATCCCACCCCAGAGGCCCAGGAGACATTTGCAGAAGCAATCCTTATGTCTGGAGCACTCCCAGTGCCACCTTTTCAAAAGCTTCTACAGAACCACTGTTTCCCTGCCACCAGCATAGGGAGCCAAAGCTGTTGCCAGACTGGAGGGCCTTGTATTATTTTACCTCCAAGAATGCTTTAGCCTTTGTTGTGAGTCCTTCATCAGTTTCCCTTTGACTTTCTGCACGTATATACAGGGACTCACTGCAAAATCAGTCAGGAAAGAAGGGTGATACTACCTTCAAGCAGTAGAAGGCCAGCCTGTTGCTCTGTTCAGAGGGTTGAAATAGAACTTAGATTATGCTTTTGTTTCCTTTAAGTTTTACCTTACAGCTAAGTTGCTACTTATTGGAATATGGCGTGGGTACTCAGCAATGTGTGCGTTTATATGTACATATACATGTGTATATACACATATATACATATATATATATATATATACACACTCTTCCTGGGAAGCTGCTCAGTCAGGGGCAGGGAATGAATGAGAACTGGATTAACTGTTTTCAGTCTCTGAGTTGCCACAGCCCCATAGGATTTAATAAGGCATCTTGCAACAGCGAATAACCAACACCTCTCAGGCAGCAATTTCCAAGTACTTGCAATAAAAAAACAGTGGCCAGGCAAGCCCAGCCCTAAGGTCCACCAGCCCAGCACCCTCTCAATGTATAGGCAGTAACACAAGAACAAGTAAACCTACATAAATGGTTATAAATATTAATGGTTATGGTGAAGGACTGACATTTTGTAAGCACCCAAAGAAATCTCTGTATCTCAGTGCCACTAACATGGTCAACTAACTCAGCATCCTTTGGGATCCCTAATTCTTGCCTGCAAGGAGGCAAGAATTTTCTTCCTACCTGCTTTATTGATGTAGTACGAAGGTGCAACAACACTGAGGCAAAATATTTGAGGGAAGGCTAGAGACCAAGATACATGTTTCTGTGAGCGCAAGTAATTGTGGCAGCACATTTTAAGAAGCTAAGAATGTTTGCTTAATAAAGGTGTTGCTAGACTTGGTGCAGTGAGTTCAAGAGAAATACCGATTTGACTTAGTGGTTTTCCACATCCTACACATTTCTCAGCATGCCTTTTCATTTACTAAAATCATGGGCTTTTTTTTTTCTCTCTGTAGGGTTGTGGGACTTCTCAAGTAATGTTAGAACAGCAGCACACAATTTGCAGCTCCACCAATTATCAAATCTCGACATCTGTCTTTCACAAGTGCATCAGCCAGCAACAAAGAACTTTGAAAAGTTGTCATACCACAACACAAACAAGTTCACAAAGTAGTCACTCTATCTGCTCTAATAACCCCTCGATGGTGCAGAAAGAACTCTGGATTTTTTAGGACTGAAATCTTTTGTACACTAAAATTAGGATTACCATCAAGCTTGACAATAAACTTGGCTGAATAACCCAGACCTCATTTCAACACACAGTTCTTGGATCTCCTAATGACAGCTTACCAGATTTACATCTGTTTCCTCTATGGGGAATGTGGAGTCCTTTTCTAACCCTTTGAGCTTAGTTTTCCTGCTCCTCTTGGCTTTACTGCCAGATGATAAAGATTTAATTCATTTATTACCATTACAACCCATCTGGTTTTGAGCACAGAAGCAAGCTGAGTTTTCAGAGTAGCTTCTGTTCCTAAGAGAGAATTAGGGTCTTCACCTATCCTACTCTTCTTCTCTGTTGGGTGCAAAATTACACTAAACACTGGGGGTTATCCTTGCCCTCCTCATGGCCTCTATCTAACCTGTACTGTAGCATGGGCTTGGAAATGCAGAAGGATGGCTCTTCTTCCTTACATTCTTCAGTCCAGGGGACTCTGACATGGCAAGTTTCCATTTTATCTTCAGTCTTGGCTGGGTTTATGCTTGGTTTGTTTTAAAGTGATGTGGGGATAGAGAGCAGCCCTGAATACCAAAGTTCAATTGCCGCAAGGCAGGAACAGTGCTGCCATTCCCTTTGGTAGCCCCACCTTCTTGCTAACCTCCTCTGCAGAAAATAGAGTGACAGTATATTGACTCACTGGCAAAACCTATGCTCATTACAGATGTGGTGGTCTCTTATCATGGGAATGAGAGTATTAGCGCTACTAAATATTAATACATAGGCCAGATTCATCTTGGCTAATGCATATTGCTGCTGTAGAAATTTCTTCTGCAGCGCAGGCAAAGCACAGGCTATTATTTACTCCTGCTGTGTGCTGTTAGAAAAAATTATTACACTCTGCAATTGGCTCATTTCCACTGATCTCTGAAATACCCAAAGCATTTCCCTTGCCCTCTGTTTCTAAGAGCTCTGTGATCTCTGGATGAAAGCTCCTAGATATATGTCAGTTGATTATTCTTATCAAACCAAATTCTTCAGTCATCCAAAAGTTCTCACTCAACAGTTGTGGCACCTCTCCGTGGAACATCAAATATTTTCCATTTTCCAGTACTGCTCCATGGGCAGTATTTATCTAGAATAAAAGCATGCAGCATTTTAAGGATTTACTGTGGGTTTTCTCTGATATTTGCAATGCCTGATATTAGATGTGTCTGTAACGAAGGGTAGGAGTATCAGAGATTTCCATGAGGTTATTCAGTATTGATCTGGCATAACAGACATTTTATTCCAGAAATTCTGATATTAATATTGACCAAAGTGTATGAAAAAATGTCAGACGCTTCTGATAAGATATCAACACTTCACAGTCAAGTAGTTTGCTTTTACCTTTCAGTTTATGTGCCTGTTTCAACCATAGCTGTTGAACTTTCTTCAAGAAGAGTTGATACTGGGGGTTAAAGTTCACAACTAACAATCCAGGCATTTCTCTGACCGGGCTGCAAAAGCCATAGATAGAGTCAAAACATGAGAAAAACCTTTTCAGCTCATAGCCTACCTGTGCCAGGGTTTTCCTACAGTTGGATTGAGGGGATAAAAGAGAGTGGGAGAGACCCAGGCCTGGGGCTTGGAGCTGGAAAAAGAAACAACAGTGAAAAGGTCAACGTTCAGATGATGGTATCACATCCTCCTTTCATCCCTGCAGTTCACACGAAGGCCGGGATCCTTGCTTTGCTTTACTTTGGGGAAAACTCTTGCTTTATTTGTTCATGTTGAACTGCTATCAGAGCTCAATGCCTCAGTGTTGTGTTTTAATAACATCAGTTTCCCTGGACCAGATACATATGAAGTCAGTTAGACGATTCTATAAACAATGGATCCAAGTCACGCAATGCAACATTTCTGATTGCAAGATAACCTTTCTGAGGGCAAAGCTAGTGAGGTGAGGGGTTGGATTCCTCAGCCAGGCACGTAGGGAAACCTTCAGCATTCAGAGCTGCTCCAGTGGGATGAGGCTCGTCTCCTCTTGTTTTGGGGGAATGACTCCTTGGTTTGTTTTTCTACTCCCCAGTCAGCACACTGAGTGACTTTTCTGAATTCTGGCTGCCCAGAGCATACTTTGTTGACAGTTCATTTAAGGAGATCTGAGCAGAATATTTTCCTTTTAAATCAGTTGAGAAGAGGAGTTACACTGAAGTTTTAGTGAGTGCTATAGCTCTTCGTTTTTATTTTGGAGTTTAAAAAAAGCGACACGTGTGGGAAGATGTTTCCAAACCAAGAAATGGGAAGGTTCATTTAGCATAGTATGAGAAAGGTCAGAAAGGAAGGGAGAAGGATGGAATCAGCCAGATGGAGATTTTGGAAAAAGCTTCTCTCAATTTCTTGCATTTATAGTTATTTGTCGATGAAGACATTAGTCTCTAATATCTATTTTAAGGCAAAATATTCCAGGATCTTATATTAATTTTTTAATGAAGTTTGAACTTTTTTTTCTTCCTTCTCTAGTACTGAACACAAGTGAAAACCTCATCAATCTGCAGCTTCACCTTCACACAGCTGATGAATATGGTTACTGCCACACGTGAAAGGGTCTAGCCTACACATTTATAAACAACGCCAATTGGGCACCTACAAGTACTCTAACTGTATGTCCCAGCATGAAGACTGTTCCTACACTTTGCTTAGGAAAATTATGCTTTAGAGGTTTTGTGTGTTTGTTACTGTACAGCCACACATGAGCTGAGTGCCATGCAGTCTCTTCATAGCTCTAGCAAAGTTTATGTGCAAAGCCATATAGATCATGCGATGCTGATGTGGTTTTGCTCATGATTCAAATCCTAGTATGATCATGTTGACTGCAGTTGCACTTGTTGATTGTAAATCACAGTGAAAACAAGCTTTCACTGTGGTAAAGTTAGTGGTTCCCAAAGCGAACACGGACTTTCTTCATTAGCTACCAGGAGCAGTCTTGCCATCATGGCACAGGTCTTCGTGCTTCCTGTGGGCTGATTTGCTCTCTCTGAATCAGTACGGAGGAGACTGGATAGAGGAATTTGCTCTAACCCATAATATCTCTGAATACTTAGATCTTTAGCTCAATCCTAAGGCAGAGTTGTAGATATTCAGGCCAGATTACACCTGCCGTCCATTTTTCTTATTAGGTATAACCCATTAAAAATGTAAGTAGATCTTCACCACAACCCCGATCTCCACAAGCCTCATCATTTGTAACAAGTAGTATCCAAGTTTCATTCAGGGAAAGCAGCTAGAGGACTGGGACATCAAATGGAGGCCAGAGAGCAAATTCAAGTCTCTAGCCTCTCCCACCACCCTATAAAACAGACCCTCACTCACTTCCACAACAAGACAACCCTGGAATAGACCTCTGCAATGGCTTCCCCATTAAAGAGATGGTCTGGAGGAGGATTACAACTGTGGGGGTTTCCAGACCCTGTCTAGCCATGAGCTTCATGTTTGGCTAACAGCCGTGGCCCTAGAACAACCAGCTGATTCTGCCAGGCATGGTGACAATTGCAAAATTCCTTTGCGGACAACACATAAAGGCTACACTGGTCGCAAGTGGCACATAGTTGCAAGTGGTTGCCTGCTGCATTTTATGTTGTAGAGAAGCGAGTTCATATTGCTCAATAATTGGGACCTCACAGAGCTGCCCTGGCTGCATTAGATAATCCAGATGTTCCGTGCATAGAAGGTCAAAACTCAACACAGTTCTAGCTGTGCAAACTGGGCTGCTGTATTTTTGATCGATGAATATGCCACTAAAGTTAATTACCAGCCAGTCCCTCTGCGCATATAGCTGTCTGACTTATTTTCTACACAGAAAGGGGGCTAACATCACACATATGTTTGCAAAAGATTTGTTTAATTAAGCAAAAATTAATTGACATAATGAGAGTTCACTTAAAGTTTCCAGTGGCTAACACGTTTACATATTGAGCTTCATTTCGGAAAAGGCGCTGGCTGAGTATCCCAGGGATCTGGATTCAATTCTCAGCTTTGCCGTGGGCTTCCTGCTTAACCCAAGGCAAAATCATGCAAGACCAGATCTGTAGGGTACCGAGGTATTTGATTCCTAAATGTTTATTGATGCCTTTTTGCCTCACTTTACCCACCTGTAAAAGGGAGATAATTGAGTCTCTTCATACGCTATAGCTGACACAATTGTTTCAGGCATAGGCTATTTCTGACTGTGCATCTGTACAGCAGTGAGAGAAACTGGGTCTTGATCTTGTTTGATTTTCTGGGTATGACTGTGCTAGGAATAAAAATATCAGTGCAGAGACAGGATGAGCACACTGATACTTAAGTTAACATGCACTCTATTTATTTGTTTATTACTTAGTTTTGTGAGTAGATTATTTTTTTCTTGGCATACTTGCTGTGTATTCCCCCTAGCTATGATACTGCGCTCCAACTGCAATGTTTAACAATGGGAAGATCCCTGACCTTTTGTCCTGACCTAATATTAACTGAATGGATTACTTTATTTTACTAAGAGGAAGAGTGATTTTTCCCACTTTCCTCTCGGTTTGAGCCTTGTATAGGAATGACTGTCTCCGTTGAACTCTTCCTCTTTCTGTCTCTCCCTTTTTCTCCTCCCTGTTTTTTGCTGAGCCAAATAGTCTTTCCCACGTGACATTATGATCCATTAGTTTACAGTTTTATTGTTTAAAACCAGTATCCAGCATTCCCAGTAAGCATTAATTATTGCCTCAATTATGACACACAATGTTTTTTTGGGTGAAATGAAAGCCACCAGCGTCAAGAATTCATGACCGGCCCTCTCAGCAAGGAACAGTAATCTATGGGGTAGACATTTTGGAAAGATACTTCACTCCGTAAGTCGTTGGATTGATTAAAAGCAAAAGAGAGTTAGCCGTGTTAAAGACAAAACATTTTGTAGCCTTTCCAAGTTAATTATTAAAGCACAGAGATATTTTACCACCCAAGAACTGCACTCACTTTCTGCTTGAATTCTGGCAATGGCTTTTTAGTCCCTTTGCATTGGCTGTCTCCTGGGCTGGGGCAGCCAAGATGAACTACTGAAGCTGAGCACAAAATGCCTTGCCCAGCTGCAGCCCAGGAAGACCTTCTTGGTCACCTGTTGCTTCCCACTTCTTTGCAAAGGCATTCAGGCTGATCCACCATTATCTGGTACCCAACACACCATCCTGATGTGGGGTTTCCCAGGTTGCTTCCCCATGTCCCTCTGTATCCTATTTTATACTAACGTGCTGCAGCCACTGACCAGGCTGACATGCTCATGCGTGTTTCGTCCCTGACCTCCTCAAGCCTCTAGGTAGAAGGAAAAAAGAAGGTGTCACAGCAGGCTCAAGTTTTCTTCCTATGTCTTCTATCCCCAAAGGGTTTTAAAGAAGCGGCCAGGCTGTTCACCAGCAGGGACCTGGCCTACTGTTCAGTCCTGATGGATTTCAAGCTCTTCTTGCCAGGCTGCCTTGGTACTGGTTCAAACACATGTCATCACATGCAATATGGACACAATACCCTCATTCCTACGGGCTCCAGGACCCAGCAGAAGAAAGCGCAGGCAGAAGATCAAACATGGAAGGAATAGAAGACAGAGGAGCTGCTGTTGCCGTCTGTGTCTGGAACAGAAAAATGAACACAAGGGAAGAGACAGGGCAGAGGGATAATTACTTTCATCCCAATTTTATTCCCACAATTCCCAACCACTTTTGAAGCCAATTTTCCTTTAATAAAATATACTATTAATGATTCAAGTAGAAGCCTTTTGTGCAAGACAATACCCAACTCTCCAGATGGAATTATTTTGTGTTCTTCACAATATACATGTATTTATATTTATATACATAAATTGAGCTGTGAGCATGGCCTCTATTACCCTATTTTACAAATCAAGTAAGTTATTTCAAAATAGGTTTAACATACTGTATTTCTTTGAAACTAATTCTTTCATAGCTCTCCCCCTTTTCCAGCTCTCTCTACCCCCTAAAGAGAAACACAAGCCAAACAGCAACAAGAACTATTTCCCATCAATTCTGGAAGCCATTCATTTGCTATTTCTGTTCATCAGAGCTTCAGAGTGAAGGAATTTAAAGAGCTACTGATGCCTTTTGCTACTTGGCGTATATATCCAATATTGTCTTTCAAGCCTTTTAGACACATCCTTTTTCCTTTCTTCTTTAACAGCCTGTCAGAGAAATAGGCCTAATTAGTTTATTGTGGGTTTGTGTGTGAAGAAGTTATTGAGGGAGTGCCAAGTTAAAAAGTCAAACACAAACTGATTAATTTTCACAATGCACCCCTCTGAGGTGGGGAAGTTCTGACAAATCCACTGGGTGTTCACAGTTATCCTGTGCTGTGCGCACAGAGGCTGGGAGCCATATGGAGAGCAGAGCGCTGGCACTGCTCTCCCGGTTCCCACAGCTCACGTTCCGGGCGCTGGGGCTGACACTGAACCTCCGCACCCTACAGAGCTCGGCCCTCCAGATCCGTCACACCCCAGTCATTGCCTCTTGTCCACCTACCAAATGGAGACACCTGGTGGCAACCCCTCCTTGGAGCAGGCACAGCAGAATATACGGAGCTTAGGGGTATGACACAATCATTTATTGACTCGCAGAGAGGATCTCTGGGATTTAATAAGCCATTAGGGTAAGCATCAGCGTGCCCACCACCCTGAGAGAGCACGCAGAGTCTTGGCAGCCCTGTGCAGGCAGGGACCAGCCAGGAAGGGCTGGGTTGGCCTCTGCAGCTCCTGGGAGCTACCTCCAATGCATTGCTCAGTCGCCATCTTCCACTGGCTCCACTGGCACCGACAACTTTGACTTCTCCACACAGGGATCCTACAATTCCTCACAAGCCTCCCTGGGTTTTTGTTTGTTTGTTGGGTTTTTTGCTTTGGGGCTTTTGTGTTTCATGGTGGTGCTTTCCCTATTGAATCCTTGAGCTGATCCCATCTCAACAGTGCTACCTCTGCCAGTAATTTTACTTTTTTTATCTCTCTACAGACTTTCTTACAGCTCTTCCTCAGCAGTCTGAGTCAAGGTTATGCAGCTGTGTCATATCAGAGGAGGGCTTTGCTCCTTGGTGCACAGGCAGCTCAACCTGGAGGGGGTTTACAAGGGGTGGCTACAGCAGTTACTTGGGAAGGTCAAAAAGAAATTACTGGCCAAGCTGGGGTTGCACTCTGGCAGGAGACTGGGCTAGCTTGGTGGCTTTTGTCTCAACGAAACTTCCAGAAAAAAAGTTCATCACTTGCATTGGTTCTCATTTCCAAACAAATACCAATTAGGCTGACCTTTAACAGTTTGCTTAGCTATTTGCAATGCTGCTCATTGAGTTTGCTTGCTT
The DNA here is from genome assembly GCA_013399365.1 of Pampusana beccarii. Classification (NCBI taxonomy): domain Eukaryota; kingdom Metazoa; phylum Chordata; class Aves; order Columbiformes; family Columbidae; genus Pampusana; species Pampusana beccarii. The sequence continues at coordinate 368,952 of VWYH01010568.1, forward strand.
TCTCAGATGCCAGAGAATATAAGGAGGGAGCAGGGTTTATTTCCCAAATCGTTTTGTGAAATACCTTGTCATGCCTTCCAGATCAGCAGTTGTTCCCCTAACTCAAAGCTGAGAAACGCTGTCCTAAATGATCTCCAAAGGCCCCTTCCAGCACTCCTTATTTCTAGAAACTCAGAGCCTCTTGAATTCCTGTTGCTATCCCACTGCCACCAGCAATTTTATTCAGGCTCTCAGGACTATCTTTCGTCCTCTATTATGCTATCTGGATAGCTGCAGTAAAACAGAATATTTGTCCAGAAGGGAATTATTGTTCCTGTCATAAGAAGTTATTTGAAGCCACAGCTGCCACAGGGACGAGTGTAAGGGCACTGCAACCTTCAAAGGCACTTGGATTTTTCTCAGTCAAAGCTGTTACCAGGTTACAAGTTCTAGGGACTTATGCAGAATGCAAGACAAGATCTCCATCCACTCAAAAACAAACAAACAAACCACCTCAAACCCTGTTTCTACAAACTTTAGATTGTGTTTCAATAGATCTATTCACCCCTCTGTCTTTAACTCTACTTTAACAATTTTCTCCAGTACAGCAATTTTGACAGTTGTGTGCTTCAAACAGCATCAAAACAGACGCTGAAGCAAGATTAAGAAGTCATCACAACACACCCACTTCTACTAACAGCTTCTCTGAGCTTGTCTCGCCTTTCTTTGATGTATAATATAGAAATATATACCAGAACAAGTGACTAGAAGGTGAGAGGAGGAGTTATTTCTGTGTTCAAGGAACTGACAACCATAGCCTTGAGGTCACCTACCTGAAACTCATGTTTCCTTAGGGGGCCCATGAACACATTGGGCTGTCAGTGATCACAGGATCATTCAAGCCTCTGCACTGGTTTAGCTTTAAACCTCCATGAACTGGGTCAGATTTGCAAGAGTCAGTTTTTGTGGCAGGGCACTGTGCCGCGGCCATCAGCCTCATTTGGATTCAAACAGCATTATGAGGCTCGAGGGGTTTATCTGAAATATGAAAACACCATAAATATTCATTCTGAGAAAATCCTGCTCAGACAGGGAGCATAGAGCAGACTGATTTGTATCCTGCTAATGCCATCCGGCTGCGAGTGGGCAGGGGGACCCCAATACCGCGTGTTTGTCAGACCCCTATCAGATCCATGTGGCTGGCTTGACATCCTCCTGCTGTCAGCAATCTTGCAGTCCCCTGGGGAGCTGTGGGCTTGCACCGAGCAGCTCAGCAGTGACTTGCCATTCAGCTTACAGCAAGAAAACACAGTTCCCATGCGTTTCATGTATGCTGACTGAAATGTGTTGCACATGGGCGTGAGGTGGGCAGGATAGAGATATACAACATTGGACTGATTTAGTGGAAATGAAAATACTAGACATATGCTAAGCATATTAAATATACTGGTGCATATTGTGCCCCTGCTTACTGTTACTGGGTAATAATTATATATATATATATTTTTTAGGAAGATGTCTGTGTCATTAGGAAGATCAATTTGTAGCAGACCTCCCCTCCATGCCCACATGTAGCTTCCTGGGGGAGAAGGGCAGATCTTAGAAAAATAGTACAAATCTACTCCACAGTCAAGATATAATGATTAGAACCCAGGTCCTGAGTCAGAGGGGAACTTTTGCTGGAGCTTTTACTGAGCTCAGTGCTGGGTCTGCTCCCCTTTGTCTGTGCCCCAACATCAGCGACCCACAGTCCCTCGCCAGGCCCAGCCATCTTCAGAGGAAAAGGACAGGCAGCAGCCACCTTAATCCAATTTCATCTAAGTATGTAATTAGGACTGTACATCTGGGATCACTTTTTCTCCCCTTCAAAAGTTAAAAAGCTTTATGAACTAGAGGCTGGAATGAGGGTTTGATCCAGCTTTGGGTGTTGAAAAATTCCTCTCATCTCAGCTCAGCCATACGAGGCTCCAGAGGCTTGCGCTCACCATTTGATGGCCCTGGGCTGTCTCATTCAAACCATTCCTCTGCTGTCTGCACACAGGATTTCTGTTTCTCCCCAGTGTACTCTCCTGGCCCACTCCTGCCGGAGTGGGACACCACATCGGTGAGCAGCTGTCCACCCAACCATCCCACCAGGCTCTGGGGTTGTGCCTTTCCCAGGTACTGGTGTCTGGAGACACCTGCTTTACAGGAGACATTCCCTTGCAGTGTTTTGTACAAAAGGGACATCTTTGCAGTCAACGTGTGTCCCTGTTGGTTGTCCATGTATGCCAAGGTTCGAAAGAGGCTGGGTATTTTTAGAGACAGCAGAATTACTCAAAAGATAATACCTAGTGTGAACGCTTTAGGAGAGGTCTTGTTCGGCCTGGCATTCAGAGCCAGCTTGTGATCTGGGGAAAAACATTTAGCATTTCTAGCTCATTGTTCAAGTTCATCCAGAGAAGCAGTCATATGGCACTAAGTGAAGGAATGAAAATTTTGGGATGGAAGAAGAGGTGAAGAAGAGGACTAGGGAACATCATGCTGTGGATATACTGCTGATGAAGAAATTCTCCAGGGAACATATCTGATCCAAGAGGTTTACCCCTTTCGTCCTAGCCTTTCATAAAAGTGTCTTTTGCCCTTTCCAGTGGAACAACACTGAATCAATTGTTTCTGTGGCCAGGCATCAACAGGGGCTGGTCAGGGCACACCAAGCTCTTGTGCCGAGATCTGGCGCGTCCACCAGTCTCTCACATTGCAGATTGGTGTGACTGCTGCCCCACAACCTCCACCACCATTGGCCCATCTTGGATTCACCACTGGCTCCAAATAAGCTGGAAAGCTCAGAACACACTTAATTTTAAAAGGTTATCAAGAAGAAAAAAAATCTTTCTGACCTCTCCTTAGGCCTTGCTTGACCAGATTGACTGGATCGGGCTCTAGCCTTTATGGACACAAAAATACGCTACTTTAACTGCATTTATTGAGCCAAACCCTCAGCTGGTGACACTGTGTTTTCAACGGAGCTATGCTAACTTACAATAGCCACGTGTCTGATGTTTTTCTGGGGAGCGATTAAAGGTGAAGAGAATTAGGATCGTAGGGGTGTAACCTCAGCCTCTTTTTTAATACAAATCACAGAAGAGTAAAGTTGGCAACCAATGCTGGTCAGAGAAAGCTGATGGAATTGCACCCTGTGTGAGTATGCCTGTCCATCAAGATAGAGCTGATATTGCTGTTGGGGGAAGGGAAGGAATTTCAACCATGCCAGTGAAAAACACAAGATATTTTAGCATTTTGGAACAGAAAAATCATAGAATGTCCTGAGTTGGAAGGGACCCACAAGGATCATCGAATCCAATTCCTAAAAATCCCACTTTCCTTTTTGAAACAAAGTTTTACTGAGTATTTTTCCTAATTCGTGCTATAGTTTGTATTAGAAAACAGTTTAAAAATTAAAAATCCAAAATCCATAGTAAGTATTTAAATGAATCCCAAACATCTTTTTCTGCTGAATTTTCTTTCATAGAGACTTTAACCTGGGGAGGGTTGCTCAGATTTGGAGCAGAACCAAGTTTCCAAATTTTGAACTCATTCCTGAAGCAAGCATTTCATCTCCTCCACCAACCTATTGGTCAGAAAGCTTGGATTTCTTGTAGAAAAAAAAGTTGAATGCTGCCTGCTACTTGCTCACTGCTTTCTAGCTTTCCAAAACACTGAAGATGTCTGCTTTAGTTTTGTTTGAGACTCAACGACCTCAGTCCTAGAGAAGTTACAAAGAAACTTGTCTGAGCAACTTACACTTACCCACTTAAAAATAAATATATTCAAATGCACTAAGCAAAGGATTACAAAATCAGATTTAGAGATAGACCCTGAAGAAACTTATTTGCAGATGGGCTTAAACTGTGGATAATAATACTGACTCACCATTATGAACTGCTTTGAGGTCTAGGGATAAAAGGGTTTATGTTAGTACTAGGTATTATTGCATTTTATTGTTAATTTCAAACGCTAGAAAATGAATAACAAGCAGAAAAAAAAAATCTTTCCATAAAATTAAGGATTTAGCCTGATAAAATATCCCAAATGTCAACACTCTGGCATTATGACTGCCTCTCCAGCCCTTCTTACCTCGCTGGCCCTTTTTAAACTTCTTCAGTGTGGAATGGGTCCAAAAACTGCAGGCACCTGGACTTGAAAATTCATAGGGATTTTCATAACCTATTTCCTCTGCTGCAGGTGTTGTCACGTATGACTTTGTTGCTTGTCACGCTGTCAGAGAGAGCCCATACACACACTCCTGCACACGCGCTTTTCCTCCTGTACACGCTCTTTCCTTAACAGGTAGCACATACAGCACAAAAGGGGGAGAAAAAAGAAAGTATTGGAAAATCAACATCTGGTTTGAATAATTCCTCCTATTTAAATTTTTGCTTAGAGAACTCCCATTGGTACTGAATAATTGAACTCAGTTATTCACAGCTAAAAATATTGGTAACACCATTCCTCTCTGGTTTCACATGGTGGATCATCACACCTAGGCTCCTAAAGCCTCACAGAGGATTTATGTTGTGGGTACCACACAACAAAAGGCAGCTCCCTGTTCCTCTCTGCCCCCTCCTCCCATGGCCAGACACAAAAAGATGCTGCCTTGTCTTCTCCTCCTCCTCTCCTTTATTAGGAGACATGGAGCTCATAACAAATACACATCACTTCACAAAAAAACAGTGTAATTAACCTTGCTTTTTTTGGCCTGCATGTGTGTGGTAAAATGTCTAGTAACAGTTGGCAAGACTTCTGCAGGGAATGAGATTCCCATGGTTAGATCTAAAGCCCAAATACTTGGAACAAATTAACACCAGCCAAGAAAGTGAGGTTAATTACTGGAACACTTTGAAGATGAGGTCTCCCTAGTCTGGAAAAATGAAATACACTATCTGCATGTATGGTATGTGGCCAAGCAGGATCTCTCCCTCTCTTTCTCTCTCTCACTTGCTCTCTTTCCTTCTTTCCTTTTGTGTCCCAACTATAGACAAACACCAGAGCCGCTGAGAGCAAAGAATTCATCTTCCTCTGACCTGTTCTTGCATTAGGCCAGTGCCACCGATGGCCCTGGAAGCTACTCAAAGCTGAAAAACACAGCCAGCAGGGGCTGGCTCTCCCTCTGTCTATGTTTTCTCATTAGTGGTTTTGCGTTGTTGAAAGGCATCTTCATTGGAGGCCCAGTATTCCAGCAACATGCTGCTTTAATTTGGGGTGGGCACTGAGACTTTCGAAAACACAGCATACGACCCAACAGGAGAAGAGTCGTCTTCCCTAGTTTGCTCTTTGGAGAGCAAATCTGTAAATCCTGTAGGCCCCTAAACATCTGCCTTTGGTAACATTTTAATGGGGAAAATTTGCCTAGTAACCACATTGCCGTTGACCTTTGATGCGTGTGGAATGTACACATGCACACGGCTGGGGGGGGCTGCATATGTGTGTGTGTGTGTGTGTGTGTGCGTTAAAACCTGTGAAATCGAGGTTGCAAAACCATGTAGGTGGAAGCTATGTACTCCAGTTACCTGTGCACCTTTAGGAGGGCTCCCTCATGTGTTTGCATTATTCATGACACAGCCCTCCACGGCATGAGGACACGGAGTTTTTTTCCACGGATGGCTGCCTCACTATGTGCTCAGGACGGATGCTGTTCACTACAGGAACAGCTATTCAAGATTTTGTTTTTTCTTCATTGTTCGGTTTGTGACCTCAAGCCTTACTGACTGTGCACTATTCAAACCCTGCTCTGAAAACAACATCATTTTGTTTTCTCATGGGCTTTTCTATAGCACTCATGACAATAGTATCAAAGTGCCTCATAAAGATTAATTCATCTATTTTTGCCACAGCCCCAGGAGGCAAGTTGGTATTTTCTTCATTTTCCAAATGTTGAACTGAAAGCATGAGCCCTGTCTATACAGTCATGGATGCAGTTTACGGAGCAGCTAAAGCAGTGGTGTCCTCTGGGGATGCGTGGCTTCTTCAGGCAGTGCCTGCATAGTCTGTCAGGCTACATCTGGCTTCAGTGTGTGCACTGCCTGACCCCTTGGCCACACTTGCAAGCTTGCAAAATTGAATCTAGTCTTGAAGGCAGCCTCGGGGCCTCTGACCGTATAGGCATAGTCAACAGTATGTCTACAAGATCCGTGGTAGGCATGAATTTTTAATCCTGTCATTGAGATGCCTAGGTCTTGATTTTTCCTCTTGCTTGTCCTTAACCAGCAATGCAGATGTTAAGAGCAGAGGTCCTGCCAACCTCAGTCCTAGCTGAGCCCACAGAGTCCCGTGTTGAGCCCACAGAAAATGAGAACTTACAATTAGGAGCCCTCTGTGAAAAGTTTCCTGTAGGCAGCATGGCTTAGCATCCGCAAGGACAAAACCCTCACTCCTCACAGCACTGCTCAGCTCAGCCAGGTACAGCCCCAGCCCTCCCATTGCTCATCTGCTTCATCCACCTCCCACTTGCCTTCACCTGCAACAAACGCAGCAGGAGTCCAAGGGCTGGCAGCCTCCCCTGTTTGGTGGAGCACAGCAGGAGACCTGCGAGGAAGAGGGTTTGAGCATGCACTGCATGTTCTGGACAGAAGAGTGGAATTAATATTGTGCAGAAAGACCTAATCCAGGTATTTCCTGACTTTTGAGTGATCAGCTTGAAAACCTTGTTAATGTTCACTTAACACAGGGGATGCCTAATTTCTTATGTTTTAAAGCTAGGTGTTAGCACAGGCATGCCAATGTGGTCACACCATGGACATCTACAGGGTTTGCCATCAAGATGGCGATTTTCTTCTGCATGTTGCTGTGCCAGGAGTTAAGCCAACAGAAGTAACAAATCCTCTCTACGTGTTTTTTCTAAGTCTTAGAACTTGGCCAAATGCGGGTAGTTTTTCACAGGGGCAGACAAGGCTCATCCCCAACACAAAAGCCACCTCTTCTGCCAAGTGTCCAATTGCACTTCCAAAGCACAGGGGTTCTAGGGCTTTCCAAATAAAAGGTTGTAAAAAAAAAGGCAACAAGGCAAACAATGTATTTTCCAGGCTTCTTCTCAGAAGCACTATGGCATTTTGGCTGAAATTTCTGTAAATAATTCGGTTTGAGGCAAACACCCTGTACGTAAAATTTAAGCCCAAACAGTTGAAGCCGTCAAAGTTATTAACAAGTGGAAGAAGGACACTGTAACAGAAAACGTTAGTCAAACTTACTAATAAGCAGCTTCCCAGATCTGTGTGTTGCTGTATGTGTGCACTCACACGTATTCAATATGGGCTGATATATCAGGCTGACTTTGAAAGGCACTCTGGGAGTCTGCCTGGGAAACAGACCGACACTGGCTACTTACTGTGTTGCTTAGAAAAGAATACTGGAAAAGGGACAAGGAGAAGAGGCAAAATACACTGTAGTGGCAACAGATCAACCAGGGCAGTCTATATAGCCTGGAGGGGCTCTCTTCCTCTGCCAACCCAGCCTCTAGGGCTCTCCAGCTCCTTAGATCAGCGGGTCAGGCAGAACATGGAAATGCAGGGCTGAAAGCAAGGAATTCATCTAGCCCACAGCATATCTAAGCCAGGATTAAACAGACCTATTCCTGACCAATCGCCTCTCAACTTTTTCTTATAACACTCCAAGAAGGCGATCCCCAGTCTACCCAGCCTCTCCCAGTGCTTAACTGGAAGTGCTTAGGTATCTTTACTCAATTTTCAACAACTTATTAGCTGCAAAACTGACACATTATTTCTACCTTTGCCGAGAGTATCAGGGAGTATAAGAGATCGTTGTCTTTCCCAGAAGAAGCTTTACATATCAGAGGACTTTCACCTCACCTTCACCTTTCTCTCTCTTCTGGAGGATACGCGTGGAATTCCCTTTCTCCTTCCCAATGGTGTGTTTGCTAACTCTTATTATTCTGGGCTCTCTTCGCTACATCTATCCTGAAGTGCAATACCTAAAACAAATGGGTGTAAACCAAAAGCCATATATAAGTAGCCCATCTGTTTATGGCACATCAGTATCTCTCAGCTAATAGTGAGTAAAGAAACTGTATGACTTCTGTCAAGAAACCTCAATTCAGACAGAGCCAGGAGCCTAAATTATAGCTAAGTTAACACAGCCCAGCATTTAAGAAGATCCAGAATAGAGTGAGACCTTATGTCTATAAGCCTTACCAAGACTTTGCTAGTACTCCAGCCAAAAAAGCAGAGTACAACAGAGTAATTACCTTGCATAAAACATTCGTTTTGCTACATTGCAAAATCTGCTTTGTGGGGCTTTTCTTGTGCAACTGCATCATGTTGTTGACTTGTGATCCTGGGCTTTTTTAACTGGTTGTGTGCTGTCTTCAACCTGCTCATGCTTTTTGTTCACATGGAAGGATATCTGAAAGCTTTCTTGAAGCCACGGTATGCCATACACACAGGTTTTATCTATGCCTGCCAGACCACTTACCATATTCAAGAGAGAATTTTATTTTAGGTTTCTTCGTCTGAAATCCACTATACAAAATATACAAAAAGACTTGATATGTATCTCAAGCCAATATATGTCACGGAGTATGGGCCCCTAATTATCAGAAATATGTCCATAGCTGGACCTGGGTACCTGACATTCCTGTTCTGTGAAGGAGATACAAAGAAAACTGCCACAGCTCACAAAGTACACACCTGTGCAGGAAAATCAACTAGTATGGAGATCTACTACTTTACCTACCAGTATAGCCAGCCTCCTAGTTGGAGGGGCAGCTACTTCTGCTTAGCAAAGCACATATACCTCATTAAATCGAAGCTTGCTGTGCTAGAAACTCAAATCGTTTCCCTGCTAAGATCTGTCTATATGTCCTCTTTGCACTTCTGATGGTACTTTCAAACCACATTTATCTTGTTAACATTTACAAAGCACATAAGCATAATCATATACCCAGGGAATGCTCTGTGCCCTACGTGATATCAGCATCAGCATGTCCCTTGCATTATATCCCTTGTGTTAAGGTTATGCACCTCTGGAAAAAAAACAGTGATACCAATATGCCCAGACTCACGATTGCTACCCATGGAGGCAGTTCTCCCAGGGCCTGGGGACACTCAGGGACTGCAGGTTTGGGCACATCCCTGCAAGAGGGGAAAAAAAAAGTTCATCCTAGACTTTGAATGGTAAATCGTCAGTCATCACAGGTGATCTGCGTGACCTCGGTGTCCTCTTGGATTGTCTTGCATTAGGAAAGGGTGAGAAGCACCCTGGCAAAGCCATGAGTATGATCTCCCAATAGCAAAGTGAGGGCAGGAGTAGAGGATCCTCCAGTGGAAAACACTGCAAGAGTACAAAGCACTCTGATATTAGTATTACTCCATACTACTTAGTAGAAGGTAGTGTGTACAATAAATACATATTGTAAAATAGGTTTTATTTCCTTAAAAAATCATTTCACTCCATTCTCCAAGGTGTTGCTCAAAGAAAATATAGTTTTATTGCTGACAGTTTAGAGGAACTGAGGCTGTTATTGCAGGGCTGGTGTGAGGCACCTGTTCTTGGCTACTTTCATCACTTGCATATGGAGGAAATTTTGTTATTAGACTCTCAAAGTCCAGCTCTATTTCTGTGAACCCCAGCTCCAAGCTTTGGGAAATAGAGACTTCCAGTACTGGTGGCGTATAAGGACTAGGACATGTATCCTTAGTTGAGGCACATGAAGGTCTTGACAGCCGTTCTCGGACTACATTTGTGTCTTCCTGCACAAAAGCACAAAACCTCTTCCTTGGTTGAGTTCTTTTTGTGTAAGATAGAAAATGCCCACTGCATTCCCAGAGACTCTATGCTAAATTATTTGGCTTTGGCCCTGGCTCTGTTTGGAGTCCATTGTCCAGATGTTCCTCCCTTCATAAGATCTGGCAAACAAAAAACAAAAAAAGCTTAACGTGGCCTTTGGTATGCCTGTGAGTGACCTTTCTTTAAATAATTTTCCTTGGGACTTCCACAACCCTTCTGAGAGCCTGCAAACATCTTTTCTTAATAATTGCATTACATCATAAGGAACAATATGCATTAGTACCAATTTGCTCTTCATCTAAGATGTCAGACATAGCTTTTCAAAGATGCTTTAGTTAAGCCCCATAATCCCACTGGCAGGCTGGTTGGTACTGTTATCCTCTGAAGATGAGGGACCCAAGGTGCAGAAAGATGAAGTAACTTGCCCATAGCCACACAACATATCAGTCACAGAGCTGCAAACAGACTCCAAGAAGCCTAGCTCCTGATCTTAAGCGTTAACCGCTAGACTACGATCTGTACAATATCAGAAAAAGCAGGAAGGACCAAGAGGCGGCTACATAACATGAGGAATTAATTCCTCTGGAGGGATATGAGAAAGGCAGAAGCAGAGGAGCAAGTCCTAGACAGCACAAGCTCCGTAGTGATTGCTGCCTTACTGTTCGTGGCCAGCAGAATGTGTCTCCCATTCCTACAGCTGCCCTGGATCTCATTGATCTTCTGTCTCTTTGCCAGTTTTCCTGTCTCCCCTTGTCTTCCCACAGCCTCCCCAGATGTTTGTCTTTTCACACCCTTAAAAAGGGAAACTTGTCTTTTCCCCAGTTACTTCTTGTAACTCAGAGTACTGGGGAAGAGCCCTAAAATGCCTGTGGCTCTCCAGCTGCTTAGGGCAACACAGCTCATCTGGAAACATCGCAGTCCCCAGGAAGCCAAGCTCTTAACCACTGTGGATTTGAATCCCAGCATGAGTCCCCATTGAATTTCTCACATAGTATAGTATAAGAAAACTGTACGGTATCTTGTACCTTTGTCACCTGCTTCGTACAGAGAATTTGCATCAGAAATTCATTTCTCCTTATATTCCTAGTCCAAAGAAATCTAGCCAGTGTCACCAGTTTTCTCAATCTGCAGATATCTCAGTGGGATTTTCAGAAGCTACATATCATTGTCTATCTAAAAGCTTCTGGAAATTCCTGGGGAGCCATATGGCAAAAGGGAGAAACCTGTACAATTTGGTACCAGGAGAAGGACACATTTTACAGGCTTTTCAAGAGAAGTCTCCCTAGATCCACATCCATGACTTGAACCCAGACTGCCGCTAAACAGGGAAAATTTGAATCCTAGAGAGATAGTCACTAAAAATGAAAAATGGCTGCAAATTGTAAATCTGAATGACCAGACCTCTGCAGCCTTGAACGAACTCTGAACTCCAGATTCAAAATCCTTTCCGAGCTAGGCACTACTTCCAGAGCTAGTAAGTAGAAGGATCGGAATAGCTCCATATTCTATATTTTGAGTGAAAAATACTATGCTGAATCTACCAACCTTTTTTCAAACAAAATCCTGATGCAAAGCATTAGGAAAACTTGCACTGATGGGACATTTCAAAGTTGTAGGAAAAGTCTTTCTTTACAAGAAACAACCAGATCTTGTCAGGAAGACATCAAGAACAACAACAAACTTAACCTCATTACAAGAAATGCTGATTATAATAAACTGTGCCATAGCAGATAGCAGTGCATAGACCTCATAAGCAATGCTACTCCTCTAAAATAAGACTATTGACAGCATATAGAAAGATAAGAGAGTTTTACAAAGAGCCATGCTAATTTCTTTACTTGCCTTATTGGTCCTACGGTGGTGAGTTTTGCAGGCCACCCCTCCAAGCGTTGGTGATCCCATGGAACATGCGTTCCCCAGCTCATTGGTTCCAGGGGGGACCGTCACAACAAAGACACTCAGTGGGCCAGCAATTACAGAGTTAACAGGCAGTGGTGTCTCCTTGACTCCAGGATGCTTAAGGGAATGAGTTCCAGGACACAATAGTTTTGATGGTGCTGTTTCTAATGGAGATATTGCAATGACACCATTTATCAATGTTTTTTATTTCCCAGGAGGGTGGGTATAAAGTGTATATGGCTACAAACTGCCCGTACACTACCGTACAGATTCAGGTGGTCAGAGATCCTGTTGCCTGCTGAGTTAAATGGAGTTTTGGATAATAAGAAAGTGAAGTTTGGCCACCTGGTATTCATCAGTCTTCTTGCCATTTCACGAGTGTCCATTAGAAACCTATATGTATGATCCCGGCATTTCAATTGTTAGAAAAATTAGCTGTTAACCATCAGGAAATGACCTGTTTCCCCAGCACAGTCACTCAGACCCATTACAGGCCCTGTTCTAAGCCCTCTTCTTATTGAACACAGTTTACAAGAGGTTCACCATAATCCCTTTAAAATTAGATTTTTGTTCCTTTTTTAGGCCGTTCAGATTGTTACTCAAAATCCGTTTGTCTGGTTGCAGAGAGAATGAGAAGCCGACACCAGGGTTGTCAATGTCAATCATACGTGGTCATGGGAGGGTTGGCTGGAAATTTGAGAGGCAAAATAGGTTTTCATCAGAAGTGACTGGTTTACAAAGAGCATTTCTCAAATGTGGGTTGGTGTTTCTGGTGCAAGTCAGGAAAAGACAGAGAGGAGTTCAAGGGAGGACAGCCCCATAGCCCCAAACATGGCAAAACCTGGTACCTCTTTGGTCTCCTTTGGACAGAGAGGGGTGTGATCTCTCTCCATATACCTGAGGATACACCTACTGCCCTTGCTTCCAGCCTGCCAACAGTCTCTCCTGCCAAAGCTGTTAGATGTTGAAGAAATATTCACTGGAAAAGCGAAAGACATGGACTCGAGGCCCCATGATTAAGCAAGGATTTAAATCCACAGTAGATGGGCGCTTTGCCACCAGGCTTACTGAAAATGTTTGGCTCTTTTCTGTGTTTCTGAGGGGGAGAGCAAGAGGGAAAAGGTAGACAAGGGTTTTAGAAAAAAATATTTATGTGGCCTACTTTCCATTTGGCTGCGCAACAGCCAAGCACATTGTTAAAGCCCTGAAACGTTTTGGTTTCAGGAAATGCTCTCAGCTTGGCCAGTTTAAATTTTTTTGTTTCCTGCCTAGTTCTCACCAACAGGACCTTAGGGAGATGGTCCCAGGCAGGTACGCGGTCCCTGAGTGTCCCTGTGCAAAACTGCGTGCACCAGCCACCCTGCGGACACCAGACTGCAGCTATGTGGTCTCATTACGGGACACGCATCCCAAGCACGGGTGCTCATCTTCAGACTTAAAAAAAGAGGTCTTGTACCCCTTCGCAAACACTGCAGGGAAAGCTGATGCGATGATTTTGGGAGGTTGTGATGGAAGGCTGCATAGCAGCTGGGATTACATCTGGGCAGTGTGTAGGGGGGCAGGAAAAGGGCAGCAGGAGGCGTGAATGCTGCAGGGCTGTCACAAAGATACAGTCGTCGTCCAAGACACAGACAGACACAGAGCTTCAGTCCTCAAACTTGTTCATAACCCAGGGGAAGAGTATGATGCCCGTACAGCTGTAGCAGAGGCACTGCTTGCATTTCGATGGGAACGTCCCAAGCTGGAAAGTGTCTGTTCAGAGCAGAAGCTGGGTGTGCCACCCTCCTCTATCTAGTAATGGCTCCTCTGAAACTCATTTGCTGTGAATTACTCCAGAAAACATCATCCCGGCGGCAGACCAGCAGAAGCCAGGGTGGAAAAAAATAGCTTAATTTCAAGCTATAATTAGGGGATGCTGAAGGCAACACTTCAACAGTCAGATGTATCAAGCACTGGGAAGTCTCTCAGGAGAAGCAGTGGAAAGAATATTGCTTCAATCACAGAGACAAAGCACTAAGAAATGCACACTGGGCAGAAATTTCGCTTCAGCTAGTGTTGGTTATCAAAAGGCAGGAAGCCGGTTCTCACTCCAGCAAACGCAGGCAGCCTGTGGCAGTGGGAAACCTGTTTCCCACAGAAAGCCAGGCCTCCATTTAGGCTCAGATTCTGCAAGAGGAGATAAGGACTCACCCCAGTATTCAGGGAGAGCTATGGGTGATGGCAGCACGATGCCTGGCTACCCCAGAGCTCAGCACCCACCGGCTGCAGAGCCAATGCTCTCCCCAGACTGCCTTACACAACTCTGGCCTCCCATCTTCAGCTGTATTTCTTTTTTTTTTTGAGTAAATTTAATCAGGAGTTTGCTCTCATGCCTAACTCACTTCATGTGAACTTAATTTTCAGCTCCAATAGTTATTTTTAAAAAGGGATTTTTTTTATTTTATTTTTTTTTTTTTTTTTAAGGCAGTGGGGTTTGAGGATGAAGGAACAAGGAGGGAAAATTCAATTAACTTTCCTCCCAATGTTTCCACATTTCTAGGGTGTATGAGCAAGGCCACTTCAGGCATTAGAGAAGCTGTTTGGATTTGGACTGTACCTTGACTGTCAGATCACATAACCGGGCTTTTGGATTTTTGGACCTTATCCAGTAGGAAGGATGCTTCCCACGCTCAGGAGCCCCCAACTGCAAGGACAGTTTCACAGCATTGCCACGGCTAACATACACGTGTTACAGCCTGAAGTTGTTAGCGGGTATTTCAGAAAACACAGAAACAAGGCAGCACGGACTCAGGTTTTGCATCTTTAAAATAAACTAAGGAAAATGGATGGATATTATTGAAAATGAGCTTTTCACCCTTAGTCGCCAGGGCAAGGTTGCGCTTCAAGGGTTTTGGGGTGGGGTTTTTTGTTTTTAATATCAGAAAGTGTAGCTAATCTTGATCTACCTGTTCAAGGGGAAGGAAGAGGAAGAGTCAGTAAGGACAAAAGAATGCTTTAAAATGAAAAGATATAGCTCAATTATTTTCTTTCATTTGTAAGGTCTTTTAGTTTTAAAAAATTAGAGTCAAATCAAATAAAGTGGTTTCAAAACAAAGCTATGATATTCTGATCTGAATCAAAGTTCTAGATGCAATTTACAACAACATAAAACTTATTTATTTTGTAGTCTTTCTCAAGGAAACAAAAAAAAGTGAACTAAACATTTTGATAAAAGTTCTTGAAGAACAAGAATTTTCATCCAAGTACCTAGCTGACCAAGGGCATGCATCCCTAATGAATATTTTATGTGATCACCAATTTAATCATCTCTTCCTTGGCAGAGACAAATTTCTCTGGGTATGGTCCAGGAGACAGGAATCAGAGAATGATCTATTTCCATCACATTTGCTTAATTAGTCCTGAGCAGTTTTCTGATGTGTTTTCCATTCATGAACATATATGTATCTTTCCTCTAACAGAAAGTCGATAATGAAAATGTGATGAAAGCCAAACAGATGAATCATACTAATGAGACAAGCCTCAATATTTTGATGTCCATTCCTAGAAAATCTGTGTAACTCCCCATTACTTTATAAAATACAGTCCAATACGTGCTTTTTGTATATTTTTTCTACTTTCTTATAGAAGGATGTTCAGTGCTCCTTTATGATCCAAAATTCACTCCTTGGAAAAATGCATAGCTGTTTGACTGCTGACAATTTCAAAACCATACCTCTTTCTAGCCTGACTTGTTAGTGTTAGTTGGGGTTTTTTAAGGTTTTCTGAATGAGTTATCAATTCAGTAAAACTCACCAAAAAAACTTGGTGTGACTCAGTCATGCAGAAGAGGCTTATTTTGTGTATTTCTACTTCTGGACCTTAAATTTGTGATTCTTTCCTGCCATTCTTTGCTTTTTCTTCTCAGGGTCTGGGGAAACAACAGATTGCCCTCTCTCCTTGCCTGGAAGTGTTTAAACTAGAGATCTGGCTGGAGCTCCCTGGGCTGAGCTGGGTGCAGAAGTAATTTGCAAGATGGTCCCAAAGGTTTCCACCCTCCAGTAGCAGAGGGCTATCAGCAAGCATAGATTTGGGGGGGAAGGCTATAGACCATGCATTCCCCAGTAGTGCTACTTGTCATAGCACAAAAGGTCCTGATGGTGTGGCGTGACAGCAATGCAGTCTTCCCAACCCTCACTACTTTAGCAGAGGTCTTCCCAGCCCTCACTGTAGCTTCCTTTGCTTTTCACCCTCTTTTTCTAGTAATGCCTCTGCTGAATCTTGCCCTGGTACCTCACTGACTCATTACATAAGGCATGTCACACCAGGAGACTTTGCTCCTGTTGATGAACTCTCTAAGCTTAGAGACCAACTTATCCTAATGATGTACTTTCCTTGCAAGAATTACTGTGGGACTCTTTTCTTCTGCTTAGGAACCTGTTCGTCAGGTAGTCCTGACCTTTTGGTTCCCCCAACTAGAGCTGCCTGAATAGTGTTTTTCCTTCAGTTGTCCTCCCATGGTAGGAAGCTTTGGAGGCTTTGCAGCTGCTTTAAGATACTCTTGCAATGTATGAAAATGAAGGCAAGAGCAGTGACAATGCAGAAGCTGGCCCTGCAGTGTGGGAGATGGCTTAGCAGCATACCCACAGCACTGTTATCAGTGTCGTTTCTCCCCTGGGACACTTTTGCAGGGCTTTGTCCTTGGTGATGCAAAACACTTTACAAGTAATGGTAAATTACTTCATAGCCTTGGTCCAAGCTGGGCAAGATTCTTCCCCACAGTACGTTTGGAAAAACTGAGACATCCAGCAAAAAAATCACTTTGCCAAGCAATCCTGTGGTAAATTAAAGGGGAAAAAAAAAATGAAAACCTTCACTCTCAACCTCATGATCCAGCCGTGAGCCATCACCTTCCATTGCTCAAGGAAAATAAAGGCATTGTCCCGGATGACATCTCTTCTGGTCTCCAAACTTTGTTTTACTGTCCTTTTTACCTACTAAGCCTCACCAAAGCCAAAGGTTCCCAATGGACATTTCGAGAAAGCACGGGGTGGGAGGGGAATGGAGCAGGGTGGCATTAAGTTTTATCACCCCCTAAACTGTAATACTTTCCTTTGCGTGCTCTGTTTCTTATTCACACGGCTATAAAATTTGCCACATCCAGGTGAGAACATCCCTCCAGTCAACCAGGCGGTGTTTACGAACTGGAAAAGGCGTTCTCTCGCTCCTCACCGTAGGGGTGAGACAGAAACATTAACAAGTTGCTTGTGGTTTTCTCTTTCCAGGTTGGGCGACCGGACTTCTCTTAACACTGCGGGGGGGACGTAGCAATTTAGGGACATTTTATACCTCTGAAGATTTGCAATCAGCAAATTGCCTGGAACGTGTTTGATTTCCCCACCCGCCTCCCTTCTGTGGTGTCCCACCATGGAGCCTCTTGCTAGGGACATCTTGATGTTTGTGGTCTCGCAGATTCTTTGCTCAAGCCAAACACATTTCTTGCAGTTCTGGTTCTCAGCCCAGCTTGCTTTACATCATAAATGTAAAAAATGTTTCTTTTATAAAAAACAAAAGATGAAGAAAAAAGAGAAGAAACACACAACCAACCTATAAACAGAACATAAAAGCTGTTTAATGGAGTGCATAATGAAGCAGAGAGGAAACAGACTTGCATTGATTTTCCCTGACATTTCACCTATTAAATTATAAGCTTCTTAAAGAAGAGCTTGAATATTTTTTTTCAGTTAATTTAAGTCCTTTAATGAATAACAAAGCCACTATTGTCCCCAGCAAGCCGAAGTTGCATGATAGGCAAGTATCAAGAAGAAATAAGTCTTGAGTATGAAGACCCCCAGGAAAATGTCCTTCCCTGTTTCAGATACCCCTTGGGCCAGTCTGAAGGCACTTCAGAAGAGATGCTAAAGGAAAACCACGTTGGAGAAAGCCGTACCTTCCAGACCAAACGAGAAAGTGAGACCTCGGGCCTGGTAACCAAACTTTGTGGCTTCTTCCCCAGCTTTGGGCAAGCTGCTCAGACTCCCACCTACTTCCTCTTGCCCTTTGTACAACAGGAGCAGCAGTGTTGACCCATCTAGTGAGGTTACTGGAAAGATTAATTAATCTCATGGGTGCTTTTGAAGGCAGCATTCACTCCAAGAATTCATCTGGAAGCCCTCATGTAGTAGTTGAGAAAAACTATAAAGTGCATCGCATAGCTGGAAACTGGGAAGCAAAGGGCTGCCTGTGCTGCGGCAGGGAGACGCTTAAGGAGGGACAAGATGGAAAAAAGAGCAGCACAGAAGGAAAGTGAAAAAACAATGTGGGATTCATTCCTTCAGGCACAAATGACATTTTTTAACATAAACTCGGCCTCACAAGTCAGTGTTTGCTGAGGCAAAGTTGCTCCCACGCAGGCAGGAGTGGAGCCCCGCATGAAGGCACACCTGGCTGGGCACAGGGATGCTCGGTACAGGCCGAGGCAAGGGCAGGAGACCTGCATGGTGATGGTGACGGTGACAGCGACTGTGCCGGTGACAGTGCCAGCCCCACAGGTCCCACCAGCGCAGCTGCCCTGGGGAAGGGCACAGCTGGCAGACAGGCCATGCAGCAAATTCTTCATCTGAACACTGGCTGACCAGTCAGCTGTATTAGGACATGTTTTTTTAAAGCATGCTCGGCACCCCAAAATAATGGGAAATTTTGGGGAGTCCTTCGTTTCCGTACAGACACCAAACCCACGTGTTCCCAGGGCAGCTCAGCATGCTTACAACCTATTCCATGCCACAGCATCTGCTCTGCAGTCACTAGGCATGAAGTTTGACTTATCAGCAGGTCAGAGCAGCCATGGCCAGGCCTTAAACATCAACAGTATTGCTTCAGAGAGAGGTAACTTCTTTAAAAGTGTGGGTATTTTTCAAAGTGAATGCTAAAAACAAAACAAAAAAGACCCTTCAATCGTAATTCTGCTAAAAAGAGAAAAACTCCCACTGCTGTCAGCAGTGCTATGTCCTCCATGTGTCGACTTGCCTTAGGAGCTGCATTTGTAACCCCGCAGAGCTGTTCAACTTTGAGGCAATGGCTCTGTCCCCCCGACTCCTCGGGTGTGTTGCTCACGCGGGTGACACAGCAGAGTGCAACGAATTCTTCTTGGGAGATTTGTGATCTTTAGGGTCTGGAAGCACCACAAAAAGCCTGCTTGAAAGGATTTTCTTCACACAGATACAAGTTCTCCTCCAAACCACACACAGAGCAAACCAAGGCATATAATATTGATGGGAACACCAGCTGAAGTAACTCTAACTTAACTGTGTTGTGATGGCTTACACAACTGTAAGAAAACATCTGCATGTTCCAAAAACCATCCAGTGCAATAATACTACTCTTCTGGTTTGCCATGTTCAAGCAACTCATTTGAGTCCTTATGACTAAATAACCTCAGAGCGCTGTAAATCAGGCAAACTTTATGGAAAAATAAAGCAAATAATTACTCCAGAAAGTTCATTACGTCACTAGGAAACACCAGACTTCCTCAAGGATATGTTTCTGCAGTCCTGGAGACCTCGGTGGCCCAGCAGTACAGGGCATGCAGGCTGTGCCACTGCTCCTCCACACTGCATGTGTCCCACATGCGTCCACCCGCCTGAGGCAGGTGGGCAGTGATGCCACCCCCAGCCTGGATCCCGGCAGCAGCACCAAGCGGGGACAATGCAGGGGCTGAGGTCCTTGGGGTATCTCAGAGCAAGCCCACCGGGCAGAACACCTGCCCACGGGAGCGTGGGATTCGCCACCTCGCCCCACGTGTGCCCCCACAGCCATTGCACCCTGCAGACTGGCGAGGCCTTGCCAGCCCCGGCGGCGCGGGAGCTGGAGTGCTCAGCTATGTGACCAGGCCACCGCTTTGTTTGTTTTCGCATAACTTCTTGAACTTATTAGGAGGCTGGGGAAAGGAGCCATTGTTTTGCTTTGGCTGTGAGGTCCTGGATGCTTTGCTTCCAGGCCTCCATCCCAGTGATCCCAGCGATGAGGACAGATCGAGGGAAGATTAAGTCAGTGCCTTAGGAAATTTACAGTTGGGGCCTGGAAGAGAAGACCGTCTTCTCGGGAGAAAAAATAAAAGTGATAGTAAAGCAAATCAGAGTATGTATGCATGCGTGTTAATATATACACATATACGAATGCTGGTTTTTGCATTTCTGTATACTTACAGCTCCATCGATTTATTCCTGTATTTCTCTCTTTTAAAGTTAAGGTAGACAGATGCAACTGAAGAGTTTCCCTCCCACGCACACCCCGCTAGCTATAATGAGGGAATAACACCACCATAATTAAAGATTGAGATTCACTGTTTTACAGACAGTTTTTCTAAGTGCTTCAGAAATCCACGTGCTTACTCAGACTTCCTTGAAAATTGCTTGCCTCGAGGGGTCCTGGGGAAGCGCAGCCTCCTCGGTCTTTGAATAAGCAGAAGAACCACCCCCACCCCAGATAATACAGCAACAGCATTGCACCCATCTCACAGAGGTTTCTGCGCAGCTGCAGCTAATAGGTCCTCTTTGATCCTGCCCACCATCTCACTCATTTAGGATTCAGATGGTTCCTGATCTTCTCCACTACCCCTTTCATTTTGTGAGGAAAAAGAAAAGAAAAAAAAGAAAAAAAAAAAAAAANAAAAAAAAAAAAGCCTGTATTTTAAGAGCTCTTAGAGATATAAATTGAGCCACCAGAGCAGGGGTGGCCTGCAAGTCCAGGCAAAGGGAGAAGCTGCCTTTCACAGCTGGGTCAGGCTAGTGCAGATGTTGGGCTGGAGCTGGATCATGGGGGGTGGCTGCTGCTTCCCAGGAACCTGTAGAAACTGCCATTGAAGTCTCTCCGTGGCACTCTTTGTCTCCCCTTTCCCTCAGCAGGAGAGACTCAGGCTGTCACTTCTGAGCAGCAAAACTCAGGTTTGCCCATACTGAGGTGAGTCTGGAGGTCCTGCGAGCCCAAGAAGGTCCACAGTGCATGTGCTGGAGCCTGGGACTTTCCTTCGCTTTGGCACATTTGCAGAGCCCTGAGTGGCAGAGCAAGTCTGTTCTGAAGTACCATGCTGTGAGGAACAAAGTCAGGTATCTCTCTACCCAGTGATTTTGAGACTTTCTTTAAAATGGGGGGATCTGCCTGCATGACCCAAGGATCCTTGCAGAGCCTTCGCTTTAAAAACAACCATTCTGATTCCATAGTTAAAATTTCAAAACTGCTAAAACTTACGTTTTGACTCAGATTTTGTATTATTAGTATCAAGAGGAAAATCATTAAGCAGAGAGTTGTTATTTTAGAGCAACATAACAGTGTCTCATGCCATTTATCCATTCGTGGACAAGATGAATGAATGTCATACTAAAAAAAAAAAAAAAAGAAAGAAATCGCCTATCTGCAAGAACTTCAGGCAACATGAAGCTAAGGTTCATGGGAGGCAGGTCAACCGCAAAATACCACAGTTTGGGGGAACAAGAAAAATCAGGCATCAGGCCAAACCTACCACGTGGCCTTTCTTAGAGTGACTGTAATAAACTTCAAATGATATTTTAGGGCGTACAGAAAACATGAGTGGAATGCAGACAAGAATAAACATCAGAAATATGTTTAACCTGAAGCACAGAGGTCTGGCAGGCCCTTCTCATTTTCACTAAAAAGAAAATCCCCAAATAAACATGGTGATGGTGCCATCACATAGCTCCCTTTTTACTCCTGTGCCCCATGGAGACCCAGGGCTTTCTTTGTGATCACAACAGTTTTACCTTTCCTCTTTGTCTTGTGGCTTGCTGGGATTGAGTTTAAATGAATTTAGCACAACAGCAGCATACGCTACACCTCTCATACCACTACTGTAAACAAGGCAATGTATTAAAAACAGGGGTCTTATTCTGTGTTGTTTTGGGAGGGAAGGTAAAATTAATTATTTCATTGAGTTAATCTTAAATTAGAATGAAGTAATTAATTAAAATTAAATTGATATGGTTGGACTTAATCAACCTGGTGATAAAAATGGAAATATTAAAAATAGGATGGAAGGAAACAAAAATAATCTTTTCTTTTTATGCTATTGCATGTTTAGTTCACAAGAAGCACAATCCTTGTGCTGTCATTAATGCTGGTATCTTTCCTTCCCTCATGCCGTAAACTTTTGTGTCTCCAGGGACACAGCTGCATTTTCCATCTCAGCCATAGCTGTTTCAGGGCACATGAGAGGCTCACTGTGCTGCTAGAGAGGTGTTAAGTGCATCCGGAAGTTTATAGCTAATCAGGTACCGTTTCTAAAGCACGTCACTAGACTTCGTGCCAAGAGATAGGCTTATTACTTTTATTATTTGTTATTATCAGCTTCCTTGCAGTGGCATATACAGATAAATATACTGCAGCATTTCCAAATGCCTTTTGGGAAGCTGGATTGTATTCATAGCTGCCTAGGAGGTGAAGGTTGCTTGGGTGATTAAGGTGAGAGGCAGTTCAGGACTGCTGCCGTTCTCTTTAAAGCAGCTGGGCTGAATGCTGGGGCACTGCAAACACCCAGGGAAGGAGATATCCTGAAATAGTATTAGATGGCAAAATCCATTTTGAAACAATAGGTGTCTTCTCAAGAAAGCCTTTGACCTGACACAGAACTGAACCTTTAACCATTAAATTGAGTGAGCTGGTCCTGGGCTAAAGGTGAAGCTGAGGCACTTGAGACCCACATGGTTTGGGAAATTATCTAATTAGGACTTTTCAGCAATGACGTCAAAAGGAGTTCCTGATTCCACAGCTGTTTTGTAACTGGCAAGGTTTTTGTGAAGGCTCAAGAGGTCTGAGAGGCCAGCCGATCCCTGAAAGCTTGTCTGTTCTCCTCCCTATTGTGCACCGTGCCCCCTGCTTCAGGACCCCTAAGATGCCAGCAGCAACTAAAACAAACCACAAAAATAGTTTATTTATCTTTTTTTTTTTTTTGCCTAGCGCACTGCTAGGAAGAAACATTTCCCGACTATGGCAATTGTCAATTGTAGAAGAGGAAGCTCAAACATAATCAAAACCACCGGTGCATCCCGAACTGCCCAGGCCACAGCTGTTGGCTGAATGGGGTTGCTCCTGGCCTCACAGGCATGAACCTGCATGGTGTCACGGCACTGACCACGGTCCCCTTTGTGGTGGTCCGGAGATGCCTGAAGCAAGTGGAGAGGTTATTAGCCCTGCTGGGGTTTGCAAGAATGAGTATGGACAAATGAATGATAAATGCCATGTGATGCTTCTGTTTAAGCTCTTTCGTGCTAGATAGCAACCTTATTAGCCCTGTTATTGCCCATCCGTCCTCCTCTGATGGCTAGATGCAGGCCCCTAGTGCTAAGTGGCTTTCCAAAGCCTCTCTCTCCCACGTTTCGCACCGATTCACACAAAAATACTGCAGGGTGCAGGTCTCTATATCACAGCACCTCATTGTTAGCACGGGCTTCTCCAATCTCTACTAAAAGAAAGACTCTTCTGCAGCTGTGTCTTGCCCTGTCTCTCAAACTCCTAAATCCTCTTTCCTGAAGTGCTTATTTTTCCCTCAGCCTGGGGACTGACAAAGCATGGGTCCGTCAGGAGACGCCAAAGAAAAGGTATGTGACAACTCATCACAGGTTGAGTTGCAATTACAAGAAGGCCATCTCATTGGACAGGCCGTCCCAGTTGTTATTTGGAGACCTGAAGAGCTGATGGACCATGACCACTCGAGAACAGCACACCTTGCCAGAGAGGCCTTAAGCCTAAAAGCTTTGGGCAGAAGACAGAGGTTAGCTTTAAGAATCTCGTTGCCCCTTTCTTGTCTTCTCATTTGGTCTGTTCTCTATATTTTACGTCCTCCCTTCACCTCTCCCTTTTTTAGTACCCTTGCTGCATTAGAGGCATATGTTGCGTAAATGTTCCTTTGTAAGTTCTGCAGAGAAGGACTACTTTGTTCCTTCTGTCCCTTAGCAGGCCATGGGATCTCTGCGTAGCATGCTGCCTGCTCCCCATGACTAACAGAGTTTGGAAGGAACAACACGCCATCTCAAATGACTTTTTCCACAGTGGAAACGACTAGATCTGTAACCCTGGAACACGAAAACAGGCAGCTTGAGTATGCTCCTAAGGCCAGACCCAGTGTTCAGAGAGGCAAGTTTTCATTAAGGGTGCCGATTTCTCTCTGAAATTCAGCCAGTTGAGAGAAATGGCATCCAAGGCTGTGGCTTTTGCGTGCAACAGAGCACGACACAGAGACCCTCAACCTGCCTCAGTCCCTGGAGGTGTGCACACATGCACAACACGTCATTGGGACAGAACAGAGCATACCTTCTGAAGAAGCAGAGCAGTATCTCTGCGGTGTCACCGCAGGGCAGCATGGCCTTGCTACCTCCGTGTTCAGCATTCATTTGTGCAGAGCCAGCTTCTGCCTCTCCACGTGCAAACACATGCTCCCGGTCCTGTTACCCAAACACCATTCACAAGAGTGATAAAATCGTGCTAGTGATTTTTTGGAATAAAAGCAAATGAACCCTGTGTTTCTCTAACCCATCCCCAGCACACCTGTCCAGTTGGAGACTGATCTTCCTTGGTCACATGTGTGAAATCATGGGTCCGTCAAATCTTCTCAGTGACTTCAGTGGGGGCAATAGTTGCCTCTAAGAGGTCCTTTTCTTGGGAGTGCATTCCTGGAGGTCTTTCTTTCTAACTTCTCTTGCTTATGAAGAAACATGGTCTCCCGGTTCCTGCCTGTGATTGGAGTGAGATGTCTCTAGGGCTAAGAATAGCAATGATATAGCAAAACAAGGTCCTGAGGTGCAAATGGAAATAGCAAGGCATTGTCTTCTTATTTTAGGTCTGTCTTAGTGCCTGGGGACTAAGTTTCACAGAGATTGTCATCACAACCGTCAGTCTCAAGCAATCAACTCTGAAGAACTCCTGGAGAATGGGCCCAGAGGTGAGAGCACAATATGAAGGTGGTTATTATTTTACCCTGTTGGTTTTGCTCTGTGGATGGGAATTTGGCTTCTGGGGACATCAGAGAGGAACCTTTGGCCAACACCTAATTAAAGAACGAGCAAATCAACTATCTGCTCAAATTCTGCAAGGTTAAAATTTCGTATTTTAGAAGGCAAAGGCAAGGCAAAACCATGAAGGTAAATAAAGAAAAAGAAAAAAAGAAACGGAAGGACACATGGTCCAAAAAAGATACTTGTACTGCAGCAGTGGCCAGTAGCACTAAGTTTCTTTGTTGGTAGAACTTTTTTGGCTTTCATACTCCCTTGTTAGCTCTGGCTGCTCTGTCTTAGGTGATGGTACTGGAAAGACCTCCACAGGCAGAACTGCTGATATTTACCCAGATAAGGGTTTTTCTTAGATACAGACTTCCAAGATGCTCCAGTAATAGAGTGAGTGGGGAGAGGCACGAAGCTTCTATAATTCTGAGCACCAACCATCAGTCTTATTTTTCTTCACCCTTGAGCAAAGAGATTTCCCAGCTGCCACCAGGCCAAAGTTATGTGTTCATGTGTACGGGGGCAGGCTGAAGGCTAAGTAGTACCTTCCACCACAAGTGGCTTGAACTCGGCTTATGCCCAGTTTTGAAGGACCTGAGCATCCTTCATTTCCAGCTGACAGCATTGACCGACCAGCAATACAGGGCCCACACTGCATCAAATGATTTTACTCCATGTCCGGGACCGGTCTTTGAGCTAGTGGTTGAGCACTGCCTAGTGAGTGTGCAATACGGATCAGGGACATGGAAAAAGCTGCAAATGAAGCCCCAAAAATTTATGGAGGAGGTAACAAATTGATTCTGTCTCCATGCTCAGAAATCTTTCTTCAAGTTCTATTAGGGAGGCTGGTGAATCTCCCGCTGGATATTTTTTTTGTAAAGGGGTGGTCTTTGGAAGCAAACTCTCAGCAGCTTTTGCAGCCAAGACAGGGGTGGGTTTCTGAGTGGCCTCTGGGTTACACACTCAAGCAAGAAAAGAAGTGTTGTTAGAGAGTATCAGCAGAATGGCACCTCACCTGCACTAGTTTTTGGGAAGGACCTCTGCTGTTTCTTAGGGCGGGAAGGAAAATTAAATAAGCTTGAAACCAATCCACCACTATTCACATGGCTGGGACACTATGATCTAAGTCTCAGGAGGAGTTTGCAGCCCTTGGGTAGGGATCCCTATTTCCCCAGCCAGAGCGGGGATGTGCCTGCCATTGGGTGACAGTGGAAAGTGAGAAAAATGGCATGACCAGGAACAAGCCTCTTCTTTTCCGACAGAAACAGCTCTGTGACAGCTCAGACAACAGTTGAAGAGATGTGCGTGCACTCAAACACCCGCACCAGACCAGTCACATTCATCACACTATGTACCTAATTCCCAGCCAAACTGAGGAAGCAAATCCTAGTTAGGTGAGACGAATCAGTGAAAGGCTTTGCTCAGAGAAGTCTTATCCCAGTAGGATTCACACTGTCAGATTACGTCCTTGTTGCATGCCCTAAGCTGCATAACCACATTTCTGTTCCTGCATGCTGTATCCCTATTACTGGGAGAGTCCTCACCCAGAATATTCTTCCTCAAAGATCAGCAAAGTGGTGATATACTCTTCACAGCACTAAATACTAGACATGCTGGATCAGAAAGTCAATGAAGACTGGATAAAACTGTTTACATCCCTTTTATTCCCCTTCCTTTCTCTCCTTTCTTTTATTCTTTTCCTAAAATATCACTCCTCCGCTTTCCAATCCAAAAGCAATCAAGCTGAAGCAAGATAGCAGGATGCAAAGGGTGATCTGAGTCAACCCCTTTCATATAAATTTCTGCTTCTGCTGGGCACTCTGATGACATTTCAAAAGACTGCGATCCTAATGAAAACCACACAAGCTCTTGAAATTAAGTTAACTCCTTTTGTAAAAAGAGGGGAGGAAGGGAGGGAAGCAGTGACAAGAAAGAGAAAGGAAAAGGGAAAAAGAGAAAAAGCAAGTGAAGGAAAAATCCCTTTCAGGTAGTAGTGATACATTTAAGAACCATGTTGTGTATCAAGCACGTTCTGCCTTATAAGCAAATGCACTGTAGCTATTGCAAAGCAGGAAAGCTATGAAGATTTCCCACTTAACCCTTTTGTGTCTTAAGAAACTGAAGTAAAATAATTCAGACAGTTTTTTGGTGCATAAAGTCACTCTTGTTTTTTCGCTTATCTCTCTTTGTATTCTTTTGTCTGTTCATGGTTCAACATGTCAAAAAATCTTCTCTCTTCCTAATGACAGTTTCCTGATGAATACAAATTGAGTACTTTTTCTGAATGTTACCACTTAGACCATGAGTTTTTCCTGTGTGTCTGTACAAAGCTTAGCACAAGAGCACTGCAAATCTTGCTGTGCTACTGATTATTGAGTACTAACTAATGCAAACTGAAGTAAAATAAACCACACAAAGTTCTAAAAGGCAGTAGTTCAGAGGTCCCAAAATCTAGAGGTGAAAAATAAGTGTACAGAAAGAGTGGAAAAAGTCTGTAGATCCCCTAAACAGCTCCCAGTGGAAAGAGGACCTGCTGTTGAGATCCCAGGAGAAATGTTGTTTGTGTGGCGTTATTGATGAATCTCAAAGTGTAAAGAGCACATCCATCAAAAAAATAGATACATAGCTAAGCCATTGCCTGACAGAGTTCAAGGAGTGCCTGGATGATGCTCTTAGTCCCAGGTTCAGTGTTAGGTAGTCCTAGTTGGACTCGTTGGTCCTTATGGGTCTCTTCCAACTTGAGATATTGTATGATTCTATGATTGTCACATTTCTTGGCTTATTTTCAAACTAAACGATCTTCAATTATCTTTTCTAGTCATAGAGCACATGTAAAATGAACATCTAAAGCAGCACGATCCTCCTGTCACCAAATTCTTCTTATTAGAACTGTTGTGAGATCCCCATGAGCCCAGCAAAAGGGTAAAGTTTGGTGCTACCCATTTCAGCAACCCGGCTGGCCAGATGTCAGCCCATCAATTGAAGTTGGATTTGGCAGCCACTCAGTCACTTGGGCAAGCACCTTCCTTGATGCAAGCAAGCATATTCACCCCCACTATGTCCCCAGAAGTTTCAGAATTTCACTCTTGAGTCTTGTTACTTGGTTTCCTAGTAAAGTAGTGGGGACGTATTCTGGGAAACAGAAGTTGGGTGCTCAGCTCTTTCCAGTCTGATGAAGAATAGCTAGAACCAAACTTGTCTGGTTCTGATCCTGACCAGGGAAGAGAAATCAGAATCAAAAACAAAGCCAGCCCTTGACTTTCATCACCTCTCTATTAGATAGGCTTTTGTTTGACCATTCCCAGGAAAACCTTTTGCTTTTTACATAATTTTTCAAGGATCGCATTTTGAGCCCTCATCAGACTTTCCATCTACTGACTGTCCTTCAAGTTATCACCCCTCAGGTCCCTGCTGGAAAAAGCTCAGACTTTGGTGGAATACAGGTCAGTCTGGAAGCTCCCACCCTCAGGGAGGTTTGGATACAGATAATTATTTCAGACATAGAATATGCTCAGTAAATCCACTGATGTCAGTGGATTTCCTTAGAGTATAGAGCCATGGCCTGGCCTTTTCTGAGTCACCTTGTGGTTCAGATAACCACTGATGGAAGAATTGGAAAAGCCTCATCATGTTCTTGTTTTCGAACCAACTTGAAGACAACAAAAGATGTTAACTATGTGATGACTGGAGACCTCTAGCAGGATTTTGTTTGCATCTCTCATGATTTCGAGTGTATGCAAGAGGAAAAAAACCTCTCATTCCCTGTTGTGATGGGCTCCATAGATTGTGAAATCCTCCAGTGTTTCAACATGAGAATGTAGCAACTGCTAGCACTACAGAGCTCAGATTCCTGGGCCTGAACCATAATGTCAAGAAAGCTGAAACTCAGAGTTGGCCCTAATTTTATGAGAATAATTATATCAATTTTCTTATAGTCAGTGTTATCCACTCCAATGCCAAGACAAACAGGGAAAGCAAAGTCATAAAAAAAGATTCAAAGGTAAACAAAGTTCCCCAGAAGCAACTTCAGACTATGGATCTCACCCAGAACCCAAGATGCAGAGACCATGGGTAGATGTGTTCCCAATAAGTTTTTTAGAGCAAATAAGTTGAAAGAAAACATGTCACCTTGAGGATGGAAACTTCAAAACAGGCATTTTCTCTCTTTCCATCTCTCCCTCCTTCTTTCTTCACCAATATCCTCAGGCAGCTGGAAGAACCACCAGGGTGATCTCAGTGGTAAACAACATCCAACATGTTTTTCCCTGCTTTTGATAATGAGTGGGTTTCATCAAAGCTTGGCCCATTTGGAGAGGCTCATGGAGAGTTCAG
The DNA here is from genome assembly GCA_013399365.1 of Pampusana beccarii. Classification (NCBI taxonomy): domain Eukaryota; kingdom Metazoa; phylum Chordata; class Aves; order Columbiformes; family Columbidae; genus Pampusana; species Pampusana beccarii. The sequence goes on from VWYH01010568.1 coordinate 397,925, forward strand.
ACCCACAAGGCTTCCTCCTTTGCAATGTGCTTTCAAAAGTTTCCAGGACAATGACATCATGAGAAAAATGCCTGTCTCATGTTGCCTAGACAAGTCTGGGGAGAGGTGTGCCTCTTCCCACAGCTCTGCTTCACTTCAGGTAGGCAAGCTGGACACAGTAGGCTCAGTTTTTCAGAAAACAAGAGCAGCAGTAGCTCAGTTGTCCAGAGATGCAATTACAGCCGTTCAATGAGTGTCCTGATTTCCAGACACCTCAGACAGCTCACAGCATTCCCCTACATTGCATGTATTTTTGGAAATCTGATGATGTAGGCGGGAGGTCTTGTATGCTTAGCACTTTAGTTAACATAACCTGTGGTAACATGAGCTACATCTTCGCTGGGCAGGGATTTAGTACACAGGAGGTATTGCCACTACCTAGGGTAGCTCGTGAGTTCCTGGCCATATGGATCCTCCAGGGGTGCCTCCATTTGAATCAGCTGCTACTCTGCTTCCCCAAAAATAAGACCTACCCTGAAAATAAGCCCTAGCGTGACTTTTCAGGATTTTTGAGGATGCTTGAAATATAAGCCCTACTCCAAAAGTAAGCCCTAGTTACAGTTCCTTTAAAAAGCCAATTTAAATAGTGTCCAGGCAGCTATACATGTAAAAAAGTAATAAGTTTTGGAGCAAAATTAGTGTAAGACCCTGTCTTATTTTCAGGGAAACAAAGCACCTCTGTGTCCCCCATCTAGGCTGCACTGCTACTGAGACCACAGCTCACGTGTAACCCTCCAACATGGAGTTAAACCACTGAGCTCAAATACCGGTGGCTGTGCAGCTGCAACAGTCTGGGGCTTGTCTGGGCTGCAAAGGAAGCCTGGGGAGCAGGGTGAGTGTCAGCGGTAACCTGTGCTGAGCTCCACAATGCTGCAGCTTGTCCAGTTTGCAATGGTGGTCCTGCCAGCTGTAACAGATGAGCTCAAGGCTTTGTGGCAGTATAGGCATGCTCTTGCCTCGTGGATCTGGGGCTGAAACTAAATCTGGCTTTTCTGCTGGTGAAAAGAGTGGAGCTGGGGTGGATGTGCTTTGGAGTGCAGAGCTGGCCGCTTCTGCTGCCGCAGGAACGGGAGAGGTGGGGAGTTCGGCACAAGTGACTGTTAGTGAGATCAACACTCCCACAATGAACACCCAGGGCAGCTCCTTTGGTAAACGAAAGCAACAGTATCTTTGGCTCTGCAAACCTGTGGCTCAGGCAAAGGGTATGGCAGCCAAAGCGTGTTGCAGGCAGCTGCCAGTTTTGCCTAAGCGCAGAGTCCGCCCTGAGCACAACTCTTCCAAACATTACTAGCACTAAATGCAGATAGGACTCTAGCTCAGACGAAAGAAGATCCCAGAAGATGACACTTCTGACCTGACAAAGGCAGATGTCACAGCACTGGAAACCAGTGGGATTTATCTGTATATATTAAAACTACCAGTTTATCCTCCTTCAAGTCTGCAGCTATACAGCCGGGGCACAGCTCACAGGACTTGTGCACAGAGAGCAGAAAGCACGTCTGTAGCTCCAGATGCCTCTGAAGTACTCAGCAGTTTGCAGGACTGAAAATCACTGGTGATACAAAGGGTCCTTCCCAGTTGGCATCTTGCAGCTGAGCTGAATTTCCTGACAAGCAACTCCCACAGTCTCCAGCCATGAAGAGAAAGAGCAATGGGGGTAAAGAAATCCAGTGGTCTGGGCCCAAAACTGGGAAATGTAGACTGCACCATTCCCACTCCACTGCATTCCCTCCTTCCTCCAAGGTCTTGGTCAAGTCACTTCATTTTCCTTGGTTCTCCTGCTAGAAGGCAAGGATAGTATTGCTCACTCCATAAGGGGAGATATGTAGCCAGTAATAACTATTTCTACAGCCCTACTGCATGTGTTCTGCTGAATCAGATGCAGCAGTAGGTGGGAGCCTGAAATCCATTAAATAAGACTGTTGCCCTCCGAAAAGGCAACATTTGCCTCTTTTGCACAGCATCTCCTCTCACTCCATGCCCTCTCTCCAGCCAAGTGGTCTGACTGTTTCCCTCGAAGCAGTAGGCCGCAGATCTTCTACAGGGCAATCCATACAACAGTTGCTTTTTTCTTTTCTGACTGACACTGTTGTTTTCAGGTAGCTGCCATATCTGACTGTCTGGTGTGGTCATAGGCCAGTTAAAGCCTACCATTGGATCCGCCTGGTCAGAGCTGGCTTTTTCCATATATATTACTTTTGCAACATTTAATTTCCTATTTTATAGCTCGTCATTTGTAGCCATGTTGCAACCCTTTCCATTTAGCTTTAGGTTTAATGACCCAGATCAGTACTTAATCACGTGTATTTTATCACCTTACTGTTCATGCCTTTTTGTGGAGGATCATTTCTGAGTACTGTGAACCACAGTCCCAGAAGAATTCTCAAAGGATGCTGTGGGTAACCTCCCTCTGTTTTGAAAGATGACTATGTGAGCCTATTCATTTTGGTCCTTCTCTTTAACTTGCTATATATCTATGAGAGGAGCTTCCCTATTGTCCCAAGATTGCCCCAATATTCATTAGTTAGTCTTTGTAAGTCCTCTTCTAGAAATTTGAGTGGTTTAGGTCTGCTACACCTTCCTTTGTGTGCTTACTGACTCTTTAAAGTACTCTGCCATATTTGCAGAATTTGCTTTCCCTCTACAAAAGCCACGTGGCTCATTATATTATTCTTATTCTTATGCATATTAATTTCCTTTGATTTTTACGGAACTTCATGAAATCTCCTTGGAACCTTTCCTAAAGGCTGGTGTCATGTTTGCTGTGTTCAGGGACTTATATAAGGGTACCCCTCAGATCAGCACATCTGTTTGAGTTCGTCTCAGAGTGACGGGTGAATGGTGGCTCCTCTACACCATCCTCCTGACTTCTGACTACTCTTCTCCTGATACTCCCACTTGAGCAAGTGTGTCCGCTTCACGCATTGTAAGAGCTGGGTCTGACATGAGAACTGCCCACAACACGTGAGTCCTGCTGCACTGAGAAACAGTCACGCACGGGATCTGACAATGCAATGTCTCCATGGCACTCTCTTCAAATGTTTGTCCCGTAAGCATGGGGATGCCCAAAATTCCTTCTTATCATTGTGCTTTCCTCCTCTGCAGCTTCTTTAATTTCCCTTAGCTCTTCTACAGATACCACCAGAATTTGAACAGGCTTGTCAATACCACATCATAACCGCACTAGTATTAATTGATCCTGACAAGCCCTCCACCTCTCTAAAGTTCCAGTAAATAGAAAATCTGTGGTAGGTGTTGATGCGACTAGCTTGTTTCCCTTATCTGACATCATGCTTTCTGTAATAGAGGACCACCCCCCACAGGCACTATCAGATCTGTCATCCCAACTCCTGGGTGGTAAATTAACGTTGTCATTCATATCTATCCATGAGTAAGAGCTCTGAAATGCAGACAGCTGATGGGCCCTGAATGGCAGCCTAGACCATAAGCTCAACAGGGCAGTGGTGGCATCTTTACTGCCTATGTAACCAAGCTGTGCAACTTTACAGGCTTCACCATTTCAGTCGGTGAAGGGATTTGGCTGAACCACAACATTCAAAGATTAATTTGTGTCATTTTTTTACAGTTCTCCAGGTTTCACTCAGCCAGTTCCAACAAAAAGGCTCCAGGAGCCTTTTGATGAATTTTTGCCAAATTTGCGGATGGTCACCGAAACATAACCCTGGATATATTTAACAGAGCTTCTGAGTTTGTAGCTGAAGTCTAAATGTGAGTTCTTTCATCAGAAGCACTCTTAAATCAAACTGGGGTCTCTTAAAGCACTGTGTTTTAGTGATGATTCTGATCCACATATGAATTTTGCTGTTCGGGTCAACACTGTCATGAGCATATATTAACACATGTGGTTTTGCATCCTCCTCGCACAACGCAGTGCTACAGTTTGCTAACTTTCTCCAGACCCAGAAAGTCTCTCCTTCGCTTGGATGCAGCCACGGCACAGTGTGGCCAGATCTCTTTCAAGTGACTCCTTTATCTTTCACAATTGTTTTTTCCTAACATCTCTTTTCCTCTGGATGAGTCTGCTTATACGAAGTCAAAGCTCTGAACATGTTGTATTAGTTAACAGAAAAATTCAACATAGTTAAATTATGCCATAAGGTTTTTCTACCTCCTCTTCTCCACTGTGGAGGCAGAACAAAGGTTTTGCCCCAGGAAGGTGGGAGGTGGAGGAGGAGGTGAGAGCAGTGAGGCTGCAGTCCTGTTCTTCTTGTGAATGCACGAGGAAGGAAGGAAGGAAGGAAGGAAGGAAGGAAGGAAGGAAGGAAGGAAGGAAGGAAGGAAGATCACACTGGCCTGAAGTAAGCCATAAGGAATCTGCCAGCGAAATTTCTTCATGAAACCTGAAATTCACTGGGATAAAAAGACAAAATGTAAAAGCCACTTAGAAACAAAGTGAGCGCTGCCATTAAACAAACTATCCCCTCTGGCAGGAGCTGCTCTCATTCACAGGCACTTCTTGCATTTTTGGAAGGTCTAAGGCCCTTGGAAAAAAGGGGAGAAGATCAGCCACACAGAGACTGTGTGTCTTCCTATGACCTTTGGGACAAAACATTACTGCTTTCAGATTCTGTAGATGGAGGCTAGCGTAGGGCAGGAAGAAGAAGATAGGTATCTTGCAAGAAGAGAAAATAATCCCCTGTGTCCATTTCTGCTGAACACAGGAGCATTGACCATCGCCTGGTTTTCTAAGCCATTGGGTTAGGAGGGGCTGAAAGCTCTTGAGGGGGAGCTGGTGGTTAAGTGGCAGAACAAACATGTCAATTCATAGTTCATGCTACGGTGTGTTAAACAGCTCTAAGTAGCTAGAGGACTGCCTGGAACACAGCCCACGGCTGTCTGTCTTGTAACAGTTCGTCTTTTATGGCCAATTGCCTACTATGAAACAGAACATTTATGGCACGGCCCAATAAAGAGGCAAGTGATTCATCCACATCCAAGATTTTAAAAGACAGGATTGAGGGGCTGGTTAGGTTTTAAATTATAAAGATAAAAAAAAATAAAGTATGAAAAGATCAGGTGGTAGGTTTGGATTGGTACTTGAGGCTGAATTCCACAGCAGATGTAGAAATAATACCCCAGTACCTGTCTTGTCTTCCATTTCTTTCCTTCCTTCTATACCTTTCCCACTGTCCTCTCAAGAGTCACCACTCATCTGACAGGTGGGTCACAAAAATGTCCTTTAAATCTAGGTTTGGGTATGTCAAGCAACATGGCCAATGTCACATGAAACAGAAAATCAGCACAAGACTAGGGCAGTATTTGTGCTTAAGTCTCTTGTCATCCCTCAGGAAAACACAGATGTGATTCAAAATGTGCGAAACTTTCCAAGATCCAGGGCAGAAATTGGTTACTGAAGGCAGTTGGGACTGAAAATTTTGCTACTGCCCCCACCTCCAGACATAGAGTAATAAATTTTTTTCTGAAAGCAAAATGGTAACAAGGCACTTCTAAACATGTAAAAGCTCCTACAAGACCAACAAAGTTACTTCTGCACACAGTCTACAAGCTGGCGCTGCACTGCTTCCAGATGTTCCCCTTCATCTGGCTGCGCCTCCCCATTGTGCACCTGCCTTTCCCCTTACCCTGTAAACAAATTATCTCCCACAAGCCGGGGCATATTATCCTCCTGCTTTAACCCGTGACCTAAAAGCTTGTGATGGAGCTGTAAAAGCTTTTTAATGAAATGATCAGAGGTAAAATGACACAGTAATAATATACCCGTCCTACACTATATGTCTTATCTGAAAAACAATCACCCACATCATAAGGAAGCTCAAACAGCTGAAAACCCAGCAGATGATAGAAGGTCTGCCCAAAGATGCTGGGCTAAGGTCTGCAGAGACATCGGCATGAGGGTGAGGCCCAAGTGTGGAAAAAATCATGACTTTCTCAAATATCAGCAACTTCTGCCTCTTTCCCTGGCATCTTCTCCAAAGACCTGCAGAGGGGAAGGTCAACCCGTGTCAACGGTGCATTGGTTGGGTGCTGGTGTGAAGAGCTTCCATTCGTCAAATTTGGGAGTTTCAACACTACTTTACTCATGCTCAGCTGGCTTGTGTTCTGGTGTTTAAGTCTACCTATCTGTGCACGTTTATCCATTTACTGCATACCTTGATATAGCAGTGTATCTGTTTATTTCCTAGGGACATCCAGGGAAGCAGCTGCATTAGACTAGGAGCTGCAGAGCTGGGCTAGTGACCACTCTGGCAGTGCTAGAGGCGCATAGCCCACAACTGAAACATGAAGTTTTGCTGCAGGTCAGAGATTTCCACGGTCAGAGTGTAGAGGAATAGTCAAGGCTACTCGTTTTCAAGTGCTGACTTCTGCTTGTGTGTGGGAATGCATTGCAGCCACCACTGCAGGGCAGAAAACATGATCGTGGAAACCAATGTGGTGTTCTGAGAACAAAATGTTCCAGTGTGTTTGGCTTGTGATCCCTTGTGCCACAATCTGACTTTGTGGCTTTCTTTAGTCAATTGAGGCTGTAAAAAGTACATCTGTGTTCTCCTACCAAAGGGTAAAGAGGTGGCTTCTCCAGCTCAAAGGGAGAGAATTTATGAAATACCAACATTAAGCAATATCCCCCATTTGGAACCATACAAAGCTTGAACTTCAAGTACCCTGTAGATTATGAATAGATTATTATTTTAAATTATTATGGTGCCTATTTTCATTTCTTACTAGGTCTTCTCTGCAGATAAGTGTGATTTGGTGGACACTTTCTACCCATTCCAATGCCTGGTATTATCTACCCCTTTCTAAATGGGAGATTTAATATTCATGATAAGAATATCCAGATGGCACTAAGGTAATTAACAATACAGGACAGTGTGCTTCAAGACAGGCTGAATTTCAGTTGCCTGAGGTCTGGAGGAAAAAGAAATCTCTTTTAAAAGTTAGCCCAAAAATTGTCCATAAATTATTTCTTCCCAGCTTCTTATGAAGCAGTAGGCATTGGCCACCACCCAGTTTGTTCATCCAGCTAGTTCATCAGATCTAGCACAAAAATTTCTACAGTCAGAAACCAGGCAAACAAGTAGAAGCACCTCAGGACCCAGGGATAAAATGAAGGCTGGCATCCCAGTTCACTCTGATGCTTATCATTGCCTCTGGGAGGCACCGAGTGTCAGCTCAAGGACTTTCACTGCAGAAGAAATTCAAGATCAGATCTTTAGAACAGTGCAAGAAAGATAATTAATGTCCCTTGTATTTATTAAGAAATCTTCATAAAGACAAAAGGCACAGAAATCAAAGCTGCACCCTTTCTTCTCTGTACTTCATCCCGCAGCCTTCCTTCCTGCTCCCATTCTTCACCATCTCGCATTTATCAGCTTCGCTTTCCAGCCAACATATCCCCTCCAGGCAAGTTCTGCTGGCCTCTCAGTCCCGTGCTTTTCCTGGGTCGCCTTCCCTGTGCCTCTGGTCTCACGTCCTGTGCTCAGCACAGACAGCTCAGAGCCACCATCTCCGCATATGACGGTGTTACCCTGGGTCTGCACCACTCACGGGAGACACTGATGTGGCTCCTGCAGCCTGGCAGCGTGTCGCAGACCTCTCTGCTGCCAGCCGTGGAGAAGCAGGGGTGGCCCCATGACACCTTTAATTCCTTCTGCAGTGGAGGGGATTTGAACAGAAGGTGATTAACTGTAGATCTATAGAGCTTTGCAGTGATACAGTGCGTCTTTGTTCATCGACTTCCTTCAATAGCTATCTGCCTGATCTTATTATTTCAAAAAATAGGTAATTTAAAATTATTTTGCCAAATGTACTAGAAACACACAGACCAAGCTCGTCAGAAAATGTCTATTTTATTTGGTTTTAATGAGATAAGTTGGGTGTTACAACGAAAAATTGTATATATTTGTTAAAATACATCACAATTTTGCACTTTCAATGTTTTAATATAAACGTAGGAATTGCCATCTCAGAGCGGCCTGTAGTCCTGTCACCCTCTTGTCTCAGCTCCAAAACCGACGGGTATGTCAGAAGAAGGGGCGGTAAGTGGCATGTCAGGTATACTCCTCAGGTCTTCAGATAAAGAAATTGTCCCAGGTTCCAAAGCATAGAGTCTAATACCTTGACCACAAAAATATCACGATTAGTTAGCATTAGAATACATTTCCTTGGTGTCCCTTTAATGTATCACAGGAAAGGAACAACCTAAACCATCGGTGAGTCTGTTGGAACATCAGAAGTTAAAGCAAGACCCTGATTATGGTTATTTTCCCTTAGCTTTGGGTTTGAATTTTAAGAAGCTACTTCAGGTACTTGATCAGGTTCTTTTCAAAATTCTTATTTTGAAATAAAGCAAAATTCAAAAGGAAATCTGATTAGATTTTTTCACAAATAAGGTTATTAAAAAATATTTGGTATACTTGGCTATCTTGAATTGATCTAATGCTGCTGCAGCAGAGATGCTCTGCCGGTGACAGTCCCCATTTGTCCGCAGGGAGCGCAGCGTGGAGAGCAGGTGACCTCCACAGAGAAGTGGTGGCAGTGCTTGTTTTGGCAAAGCAGTGCTGATCTTCTTAGCGTCACGCAAGGCTCGGGATGGCCCCGGTACGGGGATGGACCGCTCTGGGGATGGACCACCTTGGTCCCTGCCTACCGGCACTGCCAAGTCAGGCTGCACAGCACACGGGGATGTGCCGCATGCTCCCTCTGATCGCTTGTTCCCTCAGAGGGGAAGAACCAATGTGCTACAGCAAGCTCGAGAATTTCATGGCCTCTTTGGGCGATGGCTATCAGTTTCAGAGGCCTTCTAAAGGGGAAAATGCAGCAATTTCATGCAGATTCTGGTGAGAAGATAAATTTCACAACTCTTCTTCCCGAGAGGCGTGAAACCCATCAGTCATGAAAAACAGAGCCCTGTCATTGCTATACTGGAGATACCCACTGAAGACACAATCTGTTCAGTCTGGAAACGACACATTAACTTACAGGACGCAAACTGTAACCTCTACAGGTCATAATACCAGACAGACAATTTAGCCTCTGCTGAGAAGTCTTTTCATACTCAAGACTTCATCCTCCTCTTACTTGGTCAGGTCTGTCTTTGCGTCCCTTCCCTTCAATCGCATCAGCAGGGAGTCACTTCACCTGACATAAGGGATCAAAAGCTTGGGAGCCCCCTGCACACTCCCTGGCCAGTCAGTGGAGAGAAGCGAGTACCTCCACAGGGAAAGCGGTCACCCCTTCCCTGCATCACCCTGTCCCAGGAGGGCGCGTTCCTCAGGAGGGGATGGGTTACTGCTGGGGGTGTTAGTCTCTGCACTGGCCACAGGCACCACGCTCTGGTCAGGCTCCTGGCTCAGCAGCGAGTATCATTACAGGTAGGTGAGATGGAGACAGGGGTGCGGTTAAGCAAGGACTTCACAGTTACCAGACTTGAGGGTTCAAACTGGTAGTAGCCCCCACTATTTTTTATTCTGCTCTTCATCCCCAGACAACAAACCTTATTTTTCCCTGGACTGTTCCTAATTTTGCCAAATGGACTACATCCAGAGCAGTGAGCAAGGCAGTAAAAGACTGTCACGTTGCACTGAAGACTCTAGTCTATCTACTCCCATGTCTCTGGGAAGACCAAGTGGATATGTACAAGACCGGTGAAATAATGGGACTTTCACAGACTAAAGTTTATCTTCTCTATTGGGAAATATTAATGTTTTCCAACATGTCAGGGCACTCCAGTTGCATCCCCATGCCCCGTTTCCACCAATGGAACAAGGACCTTCAGCCTTGCCCCACTGTGGCCACTGTGCATAAGAAGAGGTATTTTCTACTTTGACAGATGTCGATAGTTGGACCAGGGAAAGGTTGTTGTTCACCAGCGTGAGGAAGCTGTCAAATATGGTAAAACCTCAAGAAAAGTTTTGTTTAGAGGAGTGAATCCTAAGTCTGACTAGGTCTGGACAGACCATTTAGCTCAGTACTAGCACTGCATTTTTTAGTTCAGATGCCAAGTGAAATTTGGGCTAAGTTAAAATTAGCGATTTGGCATCCAGCTAAAAAATTTTAAGTTCTGAGGAAACAATGGAGAAGCTATCCATCTTTTGTTTTGCTCCAGCTCCAAATGCTTCCTCCAACTCAAAGCAATTGGGACCTATTTAATTTATTTTTCCCCCACTTTCATTTTTTAGTCTGTGTCTTTTTGTTAAACTGCTTTACAGTTTTATACTTCTAAAATTATTCATATAATTGAAAAAAAAAAGTTTTTTTAAAAAGTCCTAATTTGATATTTTTTGAGTTTTTCCATCCAGCTTTTTCAGCTGAAATGATTTTGATTCTTACAGAACTCCCTTGTCTCCATAATTTACCATTTGAAGAGACAGTCCGGGTTCACTCCACTAAAAACAATGCATGCCATTTTGTCTGAGACAACAACAGACAATCTCTGTCTGTCAAACAGTTTATGTCTGGCAACAAAGACTTTCAGCGGCTGGTTTAGAAGGGCAGGATGCACTTCTGGTGCAAGGCCTTTCTGACCTGATACCTCCGTGAGATCATTGTGCCAGGAGAGCATCAAAGCAACCAGCAACACCATCGGGAGTAAGCAGGCGATGCAAAGAAGCCAACCTGTTGCATCAGTTTAATACACCGCTGCCTGCAAGGGTGGGCACAAGACAGCTGGGAAGAGAGGGGGCAGGACAAAGATTGTGTTTAAACAACTACCTAGACCTGTTGGAAATAACCAGGTCTTTTTCTTCAGTGGATTATACCCACTATGTATCTCTTTCTGCCACAGCCTTTTCCTGAGCTGAAGCCAAGGGATTTTTCCATGTCCTCTGAGGAGTGTGTTAGAAAAGCAGTGTTTATGTTAGGGGACTTCATTAACATTACGAGCCAGGCTGTAGTACCCAGAGACTATCACAGGGCTGAGCAGGACGGCGCAAACGAGCCCGTGTTCCTTTGCGTCATCGGCCCAAACAGCCACTAGGCTGAAACCTAACCCTGGCTGCTTGCCTTCAGGGGAAAAAATAAGAAGGGTAAAGTAAACAAGGCCCCTGTTCAGCTTTCCTGAGCCTAGATGGGAATTGCATGCAATTATACATCAAAACTCAGAGCTGACTCTGAGCAGGCTCAGCTCTGCTCCACTGTGGCTGTGACTATGTGGAGAAAACCCATGCCCACAGCTTGCAACCGCTCTGGTCAGCCACCTCCGTACTGGGCCACGAATCCAGGAAACTCTTAAGTACATGGTTAAATCTATCGTTCCCCAGGACAGCACTGATTTGACACCAGTGGGGCTTAAAAGCGAGCATGAGGTTACAGGCTTTCCTGAACACTCTTGCTTTACCAAGCCTAGATCTCAGCCATTCATTATTTTATCTCGATGACAGCTGAGGTTTGGCATTTTTGCCTGCAAAGCTCCCTCCCGCCTTGCATTCCCAATCCCCCCGCTCCGCTCTCCATCACGGCAAGCTCAGCCGTGCCGTCCCCCCTGCACGCCTGCCGCTGCCGATTCACCCAGCTCAGCGAGCTCCAGCACGTCTCCCACTCCTGCAGCCACCCAGACCCCGCTCCTCCCGCAGCGCCGGCTGCTCAGCCACCTCCGCTCCGGTGGGGATGCCTGGGGTGGCAAACGGACACTCACCTGCAGCCAAAGCCCCCGAGCACCCAGCTGGGGCTGTGCCCTCCACTCTGTACCTCCTGGCCACAGGCGGCATCAGGGTGAGGAGCCACAGACAGGAGCAAGGGCTCTTGGTGTGTTTGGCTATAATTTGAGGGACAATAAACACATACATAGTTACACGCAGAATTGTTTAGATAAGCAGAAATGCTCCAGGGGCTCTCCTGTCCAGTGCCTAGATGTGTCCTCGGGTGCTAAGAGCCCCTCAGTCTCCTGCCATCCCATGGTCCCCACCTGGCCCCAGCCTGGCGGGGCTCCCTACCCATCCCAAAGCAGCACAACCCATCTGCACCACTTACCTAGCCATCGGCTGCAGCCTCTCTCCATTACAGCAGCACCATCGCCAGCACCCCGAGTCCCCCACAAAGGCAAAAGGCACAGATCACTGAGGGAGAGAGGCAGCTATGGGCACTGCAGGGTGCAGGTGCACCAGGGTCCTCTGTGGTACCCCATCCCCTCTTCTACCCTCCTGCCTCACTAGCAGAGAACCAAGGCTCCTGCTGCCTCCCCAGCCATCCCTGCTCGCCAGGAGCAAGGCCCTACCTGCACACATCTAGGACCCTAAAGCTCTTTCTACCCTAAAGCAGTTTATTTTGTAGCCTGTCCCTCACTCTTGGGGAAAGATGGCTGATTTCCACCTGCCCTGTGAGTTTTAAAATTTCCCCACCTTTCAACAAATCAACTGCATACAACCAGGGGAAGTGTGTCAAACAAAAGCACTCCTGCCCTTGTCTTATAGTCTCTGATGTTATTTTGTGTGAGTATAAAGGAGTTTTTCATAGACTTGCAGAATCTAGAGGCTATTGTGCTAGATAGATTTTATTTAGATGACAGCAACATTTAGGCTTTGGATTTGAAGCAATTGCTGAAACAATACAGCCTTATTTCACCGTTCATTTACCCTCCTTCCCCATACTGTGTAAGCCAACTAGGAAAGCACCTCTGACCAGGCAGGGCTGCACATGTGTCCTTCTCCTCTTCTCTTCTCTTCTCTTCTCTTCTCTTCTCTTCTCTTCTCTTCTCTTCTCTTCTCTTCTTCTCCTCTCCTCTCCTCTCCTCTCCTCTCCTCTCCTCTCCTCTCCTCTCCTCTCCTCTCCCCCCCTCTCCTTTTACAATTCATAATGATGCATTTAATTAATAGTAAATGTGCATAGAAGTTTTCTGGGCAACCATATGACAGCCACATTAACACCAGATGAGCCCAAAACTGTTTATTGTTATTACAATGAATACCAAAGTGAATTAAGAATGATTGATTGGACACTTATTGTGACTTGACCAAATATATACATATTTAATAAAAGGATGTTTCAAAAGAAGAAAAAGAAATTCTGGCAGAAGAGAAACTCAAATACATTTGCCTCTAGTTTTTGTTTACAGAAAGAACTAATTAGATGAATTATGTGGCCAGAATTCGAAAGAAACAAAAGTATTTGCTATGTTTAATACTGCTGCACTAACCCAAGGTGACACCTACAGAAATAACTTGGAAGTGTCACTTGACAATCAATCAATTCCTTGCGGTCGCAAACCAGCCTGAAAAAACCATAGCACCAAAGGTATTAATAAAACTAATAGGGCATTTAAAATCCTGCTGAAAGACAGAGCCGTGCCGGGCCGGGAGGAAGGCAGGAGCAGCCGTGCCCTGCCCGTGTCCCCCGTGCTGCGGCAGCGAAGCTCGCCGAGATTCGGCACGTCCCGGCGGGGAGTGCCCGCGCACCGAGACCGCCCGGGGAAACGAAAAAAGCAGAAACCCTTATTGAAAAGATTATCTTTCCCATCAATAATCCCCCTCTAAGAGTTCTTTATTAGTAAACTCCACGGCAAAACCTGACATATTTACAGCTCGCAGTAAACTTTATGTATCTGCAACAATATTAATAATAAAGAGCCGGTGACCACAGCAAATCATTCTGGCCTTCAAAATGATCAAGTGAAAGCTTAATTGTACTGAAAAGAGAGAGCCCTGACAAGTTGGAAATCCTTCCCAAACATCCTTTCCAAAAAAAAGAGAACTTTACTGAGATGAAAAAAGTGTGTCAGAGGATTGGAAACATAAGAATACATATTTAAAAAAAAAAAAAAAGCCCAAGTCTGATATCACAGGCTGAGCTGAGACAGAAACCTGATCTTTTACATGGAATGGGCAACATTTGGGTCTGTTTTATGTGAATTGCTCCAAGCTGTTTTGGTTAGAAATGTATAGATTTTAAGGTAAGGCGTACGGTATAGCCAGTGCAGGTCATTCCAACTTTTGGAAGACGTTCCCCATTACTTTTCAGCTGACAAAGGTAGGGTCCAAACTTTTCTTTCTTTGCTGAGTAACTTATTTGCTTTAACGCTGAGCTGGATTTGGCAAAAGAAACACTTGCATTTTGCTGCCTGATTGTGCTTTTCAACACTCTCTCATTCCCTCTCTCCCTCCCACTTAAGAACTATCTCATTTTAATCACCAACCTGCAGAAATTTTTATTTTTTCTTCTTTCTTCTGCTCTTACTGAAAAAAAAAAAAAAGGAAAAAAGAAAAAAAAATATTTCTTAATAATTCTAAAAACTTGTCTCTGCTGGTAAAAATGGGAAAAATTCTGCTTTTTAGAATAGTATTCTGGAGAGGATAAATCTGAAGAGCTCTGACTGGTTTTATTTGCCTTTCATTTTAAGCGGAACAAGAGTCAAGTAGCCTTTGTCTCTTATTAGACAGTATTCACATTTATGCATTCCTACAATTTCTTTGCTAAAAGAAATGAACAATACCTACCCATTTTGCCAGTCAAAAATATTTAATTGTCTTTATTTGTTTGACATAATAGTTTGTGAGTATCTTTATATTGACTGAAAAAGATAAATATTCATGGTTGGGAAAAGGCAACAGGAAATGCAAAACACAGCATAAACAATTTTATAGGAATTGTAATATCTTATAGGATGTTTTCTAAAGAGTCTGTTTCTGCTACAAAAAATATTGAACTCGCTCAACTTTTATTGTTTTAATTATTTCAAACTATATTAAGGAAGAGAAATATTGCAATTTATGTTTGAATGGCTGATATGCCATTTGTTGATTCGAAAATTACCACTGAAAAACGTAAGAAGAAAGTGATAAAACTCTCTTTAATATGTTAGGTATTTATGCTGTGCTTACTTGCCACATTTTGGCTAATAATTACGTAGCTTTTTTAAATGAAAACAAATTGTCTTGACCATGATGTTGTAATTATGCGCAGCGCGTTTGTTCCTGTTCCAGAATGACTCCCTGCTTTATTCTGCTCTGATAATCACAAAGTGATGGCTTTGCTATGCGGCATTTTATTTTTTGTCTTTGGAGTATTCCTCCTCTAACAAGGGTTTATATTTGCATCGTAGCATGTGTACAGACAAAGCTACAAATACGTGTTGTTCTGTCCCTGTGGAAGTATATACACAGAAAGATCAATGGGCAGTGTTTTTAGCTAAGTTTTACAATGAGAAAAAAGTCCTTCAGGAACCCTCTCCATTAATTCCCTGCCTTCCAGCCGTACCGTTTTACCATCAGGGCTTGTGCATTCAGCACACAAACTTCCTCGGAGTTCGTCCCTTCGGATTTTTATCTGGTTTAAACGTGGAGTTTTTCTTCCTCCAAGCACGGGGTCAGATTTTCTTTGTTTGTTTGTTTTATGTCATCGTTTGTCACAAGCCATATTTTCACTAAACACCTTTTGCTGCTCTACGATATAGTTTTAAATGGTGGGGGGAGAGCGGGTATGTGGCTTGGTTTTGCCCCAGCTATCTTCACAAAAATAGACAGAGATTTCATTAAAAAAAAGAGGAAGAATCATTTTGTTTGAAACAAAAATAATGCAAGCAGCAGAGATCTGCTGCCTATTGCCCCCAAAAAATTACTAGAAGAGACTTGAGAAAAAGCATCAGCTATTTTTGCCTTGTGATGCTCTTTAATTTATTTTTATTGTCTTATTATGTAGAGATACATCCGTCCATAAACAGATTGCATTACTTGCTTTCCTAATATAGTTCTGCTAATTAAATCAACCTCAAAAAAGAAATATTTTCTTTTAACATCTTCAGCTTAATTGCCTCAAACTTGGCCTTAAAAATTGTTTTAATTTCCGCATACTGGGAAAACTCATATTTTGAAAAATAAAGTAACATTCTCTAAACTTATCATGATTTTCCTTTAGCCCGTTAAGCTTTCTAATGATCTTGAATTGCCTATTTGGCAATTTTTAAAGACGACACCACTATTAACACAGCTCTTTCCGTATACACACACATACACGTACATTCTAAAGGCAGATTATAAACTGCACCAAGTTGGCAGCTGTCGGGAAGGTTATTTGTGGAGCGAGCTCTTTAGCCTAGGGACGTAGTGAGCTCTTAATAATAAGCAAGGGGGGGGTGGAAATTAATGTTTTCTTTAAATTAAGACTCAAACAGAATTGTTTTAATGAATATCTAGAGCTAGCAGAGGAACTCACAAGCTTCAGTTTGCTCCTACTCTAACAAAATTTCCTTTGTGGTTTTCACTGTAAGATCAAAAGGAGCCAATTAACTTTTCTATAAGGTAAACAAACGGGGAACTAGAAATATCCCCATGAATGATCTGGCTGGCAGGGTCCGGCCTTTTGTTGTTTTCCCTTTCTTTTGTTGGTGCCATTTCCCCCATTGGCAGGGCAGGGAGGTGGGGTGTCCCCATGCCGGGGTGCGTGGAGCCCTGAGCAGAGGCTGCCAGGCCATGGGGTCTGGAGGGGTTGGGGGGCACCCGGCCTGTTCTCCATCAGCAGCCCCATGGGGCGGGTGGGCACCCCCTTCCCCTCCCTCGTGCCTCGGGACAGAGGAGCCCAGGGCAGGCACACACAGATCACCCTGGGAGCTTTTTAGATGCAAGACACTCCTGAGCACTCCTAGGAGGATAATACGAACCCAGACCAACACACAACAGGAGAATGGGAGATATTTCTTCACACACTTATTAAAAAAAAAAAAAAAAAAAAAGATCCTCATCTTGCAGGTAACCAGAAAACCTGCTCCTTTTAATTTTTTTCTCGTAGGGTGTTTTCTTTGTTCCCTAACGCTGCCTCACTTGCTCAGTTAGCCGTGGGACAGCTGCATGTTTTTTCCAGGCTGGGAATAGAGCCCTCGGGACTGTGCTATGCTGATCCCCCAAACTGTACTTGGCTCTGGGGAGCAGCCACCGCTCCCCACCATCCCCTGTGCAGAAGAAACCACTGGCTCCCCGCACCTCAGTAAAGTCACTCTGGTTTTAGGGAACACCAGCTGTACTGATAAATGCAAATAATGGAATAAAATCACCACCCCCAGGGAAAAGAGAAGCCTTCCTGAAGCTCAGTAGTTATGTTTCCCTGAAGTGGCCATTTTATCTTTGAAAGAGCCACTGAAACACAGTGTCCCACAGGTAGGACAGAAGGCTGCTCGTTTTTGACAGGACTGCAGAAAAGTGGATACTTCAGGAAGGCAGCGAGCTGCGCTGGTGCCAACGCTTTGCTCCCAAGGTAGCTGCGTCGGAGTTAGCTGAGGTACCTCTGACACCCACCACCTCGTGATGTGGGGCCGAAGGGTGCTGGTTTGGAAACAACGAGGCTATGCCTCCACCCCTCCCAGACCCAACATTCCTGCATGGGAGAGCAGCTCCTGCGTCAGGCATCAAAACACCAGGGTGCAGAAGCCTCAAAGAGTTTCACTGGGCACAATGTGCTGCCTTCAGCCATGCGGTCAGAGAGCCTGGTTTTGCAAGGCCAAGCGGGTCTTGGGCATCCCTGCAATGTGATGTTCATTGGCATTAACTGACTTGCAACATCAGATCTAGAGGCAGGAGCAAACTCAGTGGTAGGGACACTGAACATCTCAGGTCTCCAGTGAGATGCTGCAGTAGCCAGCACCATGGAAATACTGCAGATAGACAGGCTGAAAGGTGCCAACATGCAGATATGGGTCACATAGTTCATCTCCAGGAACGTGCAGGCGTGCCCCGAGCAGAGCACTAAGCAAGGCAAAACAACCCACCATCCTTACACACCGAGTGCTTTGGGGAGGGGGGGAAGCGGGGTGATGATGGCATCCAAGTGAATAAATTGCTATTTTAACCCCCAAATGGGTTTCATTACTAGCTTTTTTTTTTTTTTTTCCCTATTCCAAGGGGCAGCTAATGGTTTCTTGGGTTTTTTAGAACAGGCTTTCCTGATCGTGTCACGAGTAAGTGAAATTAAGAGTCACTCTTCCCCCGCTCCCAACCCCCACATCTTCCTGCCAGATCCCTTTGGTAGTGAAGGAGAGTTAGCAATATTCACAGATCCCAGTCATTAGGCCTTTCCTGCACTAAGAGAAAGGGGTGAGGGGGGGGATAAAGAAAAACCCCTTTATTGTGCTGAGGCTCATAAATTCACTGCAGGATGATTTATAGCAGCAGAGCGTAGCACCTAACTCAAGTCAATGCAAGAGGTTAATATGAAAGGTTAAGGAACTCGGTTCTGGCTGATTTATGGTTGGTCTGTCGGCTTTTATCCTGACCACAGCTCTGCAACTGTAGCTTGGGACTCTACAAAGCACAAGAGGGGGTGGTGGTGCTAAAAAATAATGTGTATTTAGACATTATCCCTGCCTATAAAATAAAGACCCCAAAATACTTAAATGACCGAGGAGCTTTCATATCACCACATGCCACTGCAAAAGCAAAGCACCTCCACTCTTTTATTCTTAGGCTCCCAGACCAGAAGGAACTCCTGTGATCATCTTGTTTGCTTCCCGTATTACACAGGCAACAGGTTTTTTTCCAAGAAGCTGGGTTAAAGCGTGTCTTTCCGAAAGCTGCCCAAGCTTAAAGCCTCCAAGCACCAGGAAGCCCCTCTGCCCCCAGGACAGGCAGAGATGCCTCTGGTGGCAATGAAATGATACCTTGCTCCAAGGGTGAACCTGTTTGACTCCAGCATCCAGCCATTGTGTCTTACAATGCATTTTTGCTTGCAGGATGGAAAAGCCCCATGTGTGTAGACATTTCTGTTTGCAAGTGAGCGCAGACAGTGATCTCTCAACTTTTCTCTCCAATAAGATGACTGGACTGTGCTCTACACAGCCTCCCGCTATGATATTTATTTGCCTGCCTTGTCAAAAAATCTTTTCAACTTTCTCTAGCGCTTGTGCAGCCAGAAGAGGCAGAACTGGGTGCCACATTTGAGTAATGGTCTTGCCAGGCATTGTACAACCTCTGGTCCCAGAAATATGCAGCATTACTGCTGGTGTCACACCGATAGTATTTCCATTAAAATCCACGAACAAATTTGCTTTTACTTTAAAAAGTTCCATCTTAATTCCACATACTACGAGTTTTTAATCTGATAGTATTAAGACAGGCATTGTCAAGAAACATGAGTAGGCAGATTTAATGTAAGTTGACTTTACCAAGCAGGCTGTATTCCTGCTTGAAAAAGACAAGCAGTTCCTCTTACAAGAGTCATTCCTGTGAAGCCATGTATTGGCAAAAGACTTTTGTCCATGCTGTTTACCATAACCGTTGCACTATTTAATCCATGACCGATATCAGACACCCTGTCTATAGCTCCCTGAATCTTCTCTTTCAGTCCCAGACTTTGTATTGTTTATTCCTGGAGTCTTGCGGATTTGCCCTAGATTTACCTCTGTGTAACTGAGAGCCCAGTCTGGACAACTGGGAGCAGTTCTGTCTAACCGTACGTGCTGGAGAAGGGACATAGCAAGGATAATTTTGCAGTAATATTTTGCAGCAATGACTCAAACCCACAAGAAATTCCTGTGCCTGTAAGTCCATTGCTTTGCCAGAGAAAATTGGGTTTGTCCTTTTATTTTTTATAAGAGCATCTGTCTGTCAAAGGTTTGGGGAGCTGGGCTGCACTGAGGCTCCAGCCCAGTACCAGCCATGAGGATTTCCTGCTTGGGAGGGAGGAAGGATTGGGAGCCAGGGGTGACCCACGGGCACTTGGTGCTCCTTTCTCTGCTGTGCAGGGCGAGGGGCAGCTCAGCTGTCCTCACCAGGCCATGGGGCCCTCGCAGTGACTGACGGCGCAGAAACCTCACTCCCACAATTGCCGTTCCCAAGCTGCTTTTCCAGCCACTGCCTCCCAGCACGGCACAGAAAGGATGTCCATGTACCAGCTGGGCAGCAGCGCAGAGGGGACAGTGTGGCTGTCTGTTTGCAAATGCTCCCCGCACCAAGGATACACTCCCAGTCAAAAATAGACTCTGGGTTCACATGTGTTGGCTAAACAAATCATAAAGCTTTTAACCCCACTTGAAACCTGAATCTCCTGAGGATTTCTAATCAGAGAGAAAAAGGTACCCTGATGTGTTTGGGAAAGACATTATTTGTTTCTTAGCTGTGTAACTAAGCTTTTTGTTTTCACTTCATTTTCTTTTTCATCAATTACGGTTGAATGAGCTCAAATTTTAATATCTGTGTGTTTATGCTACTGGCCACTGCTCCTGCTGCTTCTGGAGAATAGAGGATATAGGTTTATGGCCTATGTGAGGCACAGAGAGAAAAGAAAGAAAGTTAACTTTAACCATAGACTCTTCTGCACCCAGTTTTTGAAGAACAACTCATGGGCATATTCTTGCTCTTGGCTGTTAAATTATTTGTACGGTACTCAAAGGACTCAAGTTGTACAAATATCTTTAAGAGCTATTGTGAAAAGGTCAAGTACAGAGTAACTTTGCAGAGTTATTCTAATCTGGGAGGGTAGGCATTTGCGTATAGAATGGAAAATTCTCTACATAACTGGTGAGATGCTTCAATGCCCAATATATAGTATTTCAAGCAAAAAAATATAGTTTCTCCCTCTCCTCTTACCTTCCCTATCATCTGTTAACATCAGTGGTTGAAAGCCTTGGCAGAAAAACAAAATCACAGATAAAAAAGTAATACAAACAGAAAGCCAAATCCTGATGCCAAGAAGCTGAACAGCAAAACTTTTATTGACTTTAGAGTAGGCCAGATTAGACCCAGGCACATGGAAACTGGGACAAGTCACTATCTAGGTTGTATAGCCAACATAAAGCAGTCTCAGGAGGGTGGGGAGAAGATTTCCCTTTGGAAACACATCCTCCTAAATGTTTGAAATGTTTCGGTATGACTAAGGGAAGGAGAGAGTTCCCAAAACTCAACTTCTCTCACAGACCTGAACATATGTCTCTTGGACAGCTCCAAAAATACATATATTTCTCTTTTTAGCAGGTATAAAAGCAAATTTTAAAGTCCACGTGCCTGTACTAGTTGCATATATGTGCATGCGTACTTTTGCTGGAAAGATGGAATGGAGAAAGGAGTTTTTTGAACACTGTCAGAACTGTTGCGTGTTCTTGCACCCTTCAGCTCAGATACCTCTTTACAGGTCACTGGTTTAATACTATGAGCAGCCACTGCTGTAAGGAGGCCACACTGCTCTATGTGGTCCTTCATACTCTTACCAGAGAAATCTCTCAAGAGTTTTAAAAAGCAGTACAAAGGCCTCTGGTTCTATAAGGAGACAATGCAGGAGGCATATTCTCAGCAGACCTAAATAGCAACTTCATTGCATTTAGCTTTACTAGAGGTCTTTTTCTCCAGTGGATTAATTTAATTTCTGAATAAATTCGGTTCTTCATGAACATATTTGCAATGCAAAGAACAGGGACGCAGTCTTGCAGCCCCGGCCAAAACCACACCATTTTTCTTTTGCTGCCATAGTTATTCAGGGATTTCAAAGGAGGACAGGGCCTGAAAGGGTCAGCTTAGCAACCTCAGCAAACCAAGAGGGCGCCTCGCAGCCTGTCATGTGCAAGTATGAAACAGAGGTCAGGGCCAAGCGTCCAAGAGGACACCACCAAATCGCCCCCGCTGCCTCTTGCAGCAGGTTTGCTGGGCGGTGGCCAAAGCCAGGGCAGCATCTCAGCCTGCCAGGCTTGCACCCATGTAACACAGAAATGGTGCCCCTGGGGAGGTGGAGCTGGACACGAGGCTATGGATGGAGTTTCATTTCACCCTCGACCATGGAAGCAACCAGAGTCTTGTTCCCGTGGTATCTGTGAGGTCTCTGATCATCAGCGCAGTTCAGCGATCTCATCTTTGCTGCTTGTCCTGAGGTAAAATAGATTTATGGATTTAAGCTGACTGAATGTTTTTAAAACAAATCTATTTTTGTCCCTCAAGAAATCTAAAAAATCATATTTCAACTTTCTGGGTTTTTAAATGGCATCACACAACTCCATTGCCCTCACAGAAATATCACCCAAGAACTGCCTCGAATATGTGCTGGAAGAGTGCTGATGTAGTTGAAGTAAATCACACCGGTCATCCAGACTGAACTGTTATTCCCATTGTCCTTATAAAAAGAATATTAAACCAGTAAAAAATAATAATAATAATACAGAATAAAATGTTGAGTTTCTTGGAACTAGTTGTCAGTCCACTGGGTCAATTTAAGGCTTTTAGTGAATATATCTCCTTTGTGCTGGCTAGGCCTTGAAAAGGAACTACTATACTTCTTCCAACGTTTTGCAGTGTCGTGTTGTATAAAAAAAAGAAATCAGATGAACACATCCCTGAACCCTCTGCTTTTGTCTAGCCTGGCTGGGAGTCTTGCTGATTCTGAATGTTAGAATGGAATCAAGCCAGACCCAGGTAGCCCTCCTTCTGAACAGCATTATCCATTTTAAGCATCATTGTTCTCGTTTTCTGAATTGAGACAAATACCAAGG
This sequence comes from Pampusana beccarii, assembly GCA_013399365.1. Classification (NCBI taxonomy): domain Eukaryota; kingdom Metazoa; phylum Chordata; class Aves; order Columbiformes; family Columbidae; genus Pampusana; species Pampusana beccarii. The sequence continues at coordinate 420,333 of VWYH01010568.1, forward strand.
AGTCAAATGCCTTGTGTAAATCACAATGATGTCATCAGAGCCACACCAATTTCTATGAGGTAAAAAAAAACACCCTGGGTATTCAGTTCAGTAAGCCTGCTGTAGAAAATTCTGCTGGGAAGGAAGATGGGAAAATACAGAACAGGTAAAAAGATCCGTCTTATCTCCTCTTATAACAGCAGGTTTGTATTTCAGACCCACAGGTCACAGACAGATAAATTTCTTAAGATGAGTCAAAAAGTCCCGAATACTATTCACCGAACAGATATTCTCCAGTTAATAGCAAAGACATGTTTGATTAATACTGTTATGCTGACATATTTAACAGCCTCACCCTACAGAGTTGTAGGCCACTCAATTAAATTTCTATTGGAGAGAAGAGTGAAAAAAAAAAAATTAAAAGACCAGCTTCTAGGTGTAAAACTAGCATTAACAGTATTGAAACTGCCCATCAGCACTGAAGTCAATAGAGCAAATGACTTGAAGTAAGGAAAATTCTGAAGTTTTCTAGCCCTCTTTCGCTTGCAAATACAGTTTTGATAATCATTGGCAAGGAGCTAAGAGCTGTTTCCATTCCTGCAAGCAGAGAACTTGCTGGTGGGCAGCTCACCATCACCATGAGTCCATTGCTTCTAGCAAAGTAGGCATGAGTTCACATGCACCTTACGCATACCTCATATGGCACGTGTGACTAGGATTAATTCAAATGGAAATAATCACATTAGCTTCAAAAATAGATGAGGAAGCATCATTGACCCTTATGGGCAGGGACACTTTCACTTTTATCAATGTGTTCAGGACCAAGTCTTGGTGCTCATTTCACAATTTAGGGGGGAAAAAAAATAAATAAATCAAACAAACAAAAAACCAACCAACCAAACAACAACAACAACAAAAAACAAACACACCTTCCATGCCCACTGGAAGACATCATGGGCATGAGTAATGTATTTTGGCCATCTGTGATTTGGGGGTTTTTGCCTTTGATTGTTTGATATGACAAGATGCAATGCACAAGTCCACTTAGATGGCATGGAAATTTTGAAGTAATGGACAGAACAAAGTCCCTTTTAGTAAAAGCAAGCCTTATTCCTAGCAAGGTGCTGTGAATACTTATTCAAAAAAAGTCATGACCATAATACCTAATTTATTAGATAACACTTTCTCAATTAACCTAATTTCATAAGCCAAGCATCACAGCAGAAGTCAATTTTGTCTATAGAGACAGTGTTGGACATGAACTCAAGGGCAAGGCTGGCCTGGCCACAAGAAGGGATTGAAATCACCCCTGTGCCACTGTAGCAGAACTGATTGGTGACAATTCAGTGGACTTGACCCAGGGCAGTGAATCTTTCTGATTTCCCTCCTGAAAAGCGGGGAGAAGTTAATACCATACACAGGTATTCAGAGGCCAGAGAAACCAGGTAGAAAGGAGAGCACTGGTTGAGCTGGTGAGCTTTAAGTGACCAGTGGAGTCCAGCCTAAGTGAGGATGTGCAGGCACTGATGCTTCAGGAAAACATTGCAGGAGCAATATGGTCAGTCTCTGAATCTGCCTGGAGACTAGAGTGATCTGGGAAGAGGAGGAAACCTGGAAAATCCAGATCTAGCCCCAACTGAATTAATACACACAAAGACAGAGACACAATCATACCAGTATGTTCCCAGGCTACTGGGCAGGGAATGCAATGCAAAGTGTGCCTTGCACAAAGGGCAACCCAAAAGTTTCTCCAACATTTAAATCTCATTATTCCTTAAGTTCATTGGCTTCTTCTAGTCTGATGCACAAAGATGAGTTTCACACATTCTCGAGGCTTAGCTCACTGCAAGCCTGGGACACATTTCTCATTAGTTAGCAACCTGGTTACGTAGTGCTGCTGCTCTCAGCACATTTTTGTTAACCACATCTGAATCAAGTCAAGTTCAAGGATTGCTACTTCTGGGTAAGCAATCAGGAGTTTAAATCGCGTCTGGGTAAATATTCACCATTGCATGAGGGTTTAAGCTACTCTTACTGGAGCTCAAAGTCATTTCTTGGAGCATGGACACTGGTCTTGAAATGCCCATGGCTTTTCTGGGTGTACCAACATCTGTCCACATGGTTTTGGCCTTTTTGGGTGGCAAGTGTGGGCTTAGTGCAAGTGCAAGTGAGGGACTGGTGGCTTCGCAGAGAAGCGGGTACTCTGAAAGCTTTAAGTAGCTCTGCCACATACTTCAGACCTGGTTGGCAGCACCCCTAGTATTCTACCCTACATTATATGGCCAAGAAGCCTCAGTTTTTAACTTCTAGACTTGGCTATTTCAATTTTGAGCATCCATATGTCTCAGTCCTTCAGAGCATCTCACCACTAACCGCTGTTTAACACAGGTACAGCTCCCTGGAGTGCTGTTCAAATATGCCAAGGGAGGAAGACATAATGAGAACCCATGGTAAGACATCTGTAATTTAAGCCAGGATTTGAACCCAGGCCTTGGCAGATGTCTAGAAGATTTTGCCCAAGTGTGCTTGTTTTCTTCCTTTCTTTTTCCAAGTGTTTGTTTCCCAGTTTGCACTAAATTTTATTGAAAACATCAGGCTAATAGCAATGGGGAGAGTGGTTGAGTAGATTTTGCCTCTTTTTCCCTTTTCTTTCTGGAATGCAGCCATCAAAATAAACATTAAATACAAAATGCTGGGGTTTGAGTTATTACTTGTGAGGGTGCTGGGAGGGAAATTTATAGCAACATTACTGTGTTTTGCTAGAAATCTCTTAATGCACCAAAGTGGAGAGGTGTGTGTGTTTTTTATTAAAATGTTACACTCTATAAATCTGAGCAGCAGGGAGGACACAGGTGGCCCTGGGGCTCAGCTGAGCGGACTGTCATTTCTAACTTGGAGAAGGTCTGTCTGACTGTCCTCGCGCCCTGTCCCAGCATCAGCGCAGGCGCTGGCTGTCTACATCCCAGACTGCAATGGCTGTGGAGGCTCTGCATTTGTTTCACTGCTGATATTGCTGTTGCTGTTGGTTTTACTCTCTCTTTTTTGTCCTTCTGAACCTTAAGCCATCAAAGATAACACTGAGTTATTGCTCCTGCCTTTATAGTGGGTTTCATAACTACGTCGTTCAGACTCTTCCCCTCTCTGGGCTTTCTTGGGACTTCCTCTCATGTCCTGGCTGCAGTAGTGTCCTGATGGGAATGTTTCATGGGTGGATGACCCCTAAAAGCTGAGAATGGCTGCTGGGCAGAGGTCTCTTGCTGTGGCTGAGCAAGATTATTGGCCATGCAATTTGGAGACTGGGTGCCCATCAACATGGTTTCTGACTCAGTAGTCTAAATCACAGTGGCCTGGTTTCTGTCTCAGTTGCTGCAGCTTTTGCTGGCTCCACGGCAAGTTGAAGATGATCAGGACCTGGGAAAATCCCAGATACTTGTGTCCCTGTGTCTTTCAGTAGACACGGTACTTCTGCCTGAAACTTGGAGAGTGGCTGATCTGCTTACCTGGGAGGATGGCTGGTGCTGCTGAGCTGCTCACTGGTGAGAGGGACAGAGACCTGCAGAGCTCCTGGGCTGTTTCCCAGTTCCCACTAGACAGCAGATTTTGTGGCTTTGTGTGAGTTCAGGCAATCACTTGTTTGAGACTCAGTTTCCCTGCCTTAAAACAAAGGGGCTTCTCTCAGTGCGAGATTTTACAATAATTAAGTGGCATCCTCAACCCTTCAGCCTCCACCACAGCTTGAAAAACTTCTTGGAGCAATCCTGGACCATCCTGTAGAGGGAATCTTTGAACCCTGTGAACCGATTGCCCCTTAATGAGGCGTGGCACTGACACAATCAGCCTTGATCAGATTTTTTGTGGGAGCTCACAAAAACAAAACAAACAAACAAACAAACAAAAACTAAAATAAGGAAAAGCAGCGTTCCTGGAAGGCTTTAAAAAATAAACAAGCAAACGAGTAACAGAAAAGGTCACAGCTATCGTCCGGGAGACTCGAAGAACGGCATTAAGCCCCTGCTAAGAATTGCATCTACTCGGAGATCCCGCCGCAGCGGCTGCGAGACCCGACAGTACTGGAGAGCCCGTCGGGGAGCCGGGCAGCCCAAGAGCCGGGCGGAGCGTCCCGAGAGAAAAAGCCGGCCGAAGAAGCCGAGCACGCTGTCTGCAAATCGTCCTTGTCTCGCTCGGCTCCCTTTTCAGGTCAGTTCTGGAAAGGGCTTTTCCATGGCTTGCCTGATATCTCTCTCCAAAAATAAAGAAAAAAAAAAAAAAAGGAAAAGCTCCCCTTCCAGTACCCCTCCCCGAATGCCGAATGAACCTGCTGAAGAAAGCGGGGGTTTTGTCCCGCGTTACTGCCCTGGAAAGCCGTGCTCCGAGCAGCGGGACGGGGGCAAAGCCACTGCCGCGGCCCCGGGGCGCGCACGGGAGCGCAGAGCTGGCGCTCCCCACCGGGGCCAGGAGCTCCGAGGAACGCTGTAACCGTGGCCCCGAGCGCCTTAGCCGTGGTGGGTCAGTAGCTTTCGGCGCAAATCACACTGAAAATAAATTTGTGCGTGGTGCACTGACCGCCTAATATGTTGCTGTGATTTCTGTGATTGGGACGCGATTATAATCAGGGAGAAAAAATCGTAACGGTTATTATTCTTAGCAGTGGTTCAGGGGTTGCTCTATTTGGAGAGATCTGTTCTTGTTTGGTTTAGGGGTGTTTTGGGGGAGCTCCTTGGAGATTACAACGAGAAAGGTAGACTTTTCGCGAACGACCTGGGGTGAAAAAATCTCTCAGAACATAGGGCAAGGAGGGGAACAAACTAAATTCAGCGGCCGGGCGGTAATGGGGATGGGGCTGAGACGGCCTCTCCATCCCGGCGGCCCGAGGGCTCGCCTTGCCCCGAGTGCCTCGTATTTGTAATTTAAAATACCCACGCTTCCCTGGAAGCGGTTTTCACCCGCTCTCGGCAGCAGGCGCCAGCTGCTTTTCGCCGAGAGATGCTGGAGGTGGGTCGCCGGGCTGGGGCACAGGCGTCCCCGGGGCCCGGGCGACGGGGCCGGCTCTCAGCACCAGGCACGGGCCCTGGGGCGAGCTCCCATTCTCTCGGCCTCCCTGCCTACCCCAGCGCGTCCCCCCGCCGCCGCCGTCGCGGGCTGTCCCGGCTCTGCCCTGTTCGAAAAGGTCAGGGGGAGCCGCTCTCTACGCGCTGACAGGTGCACCAAATACCACTGGACGTCTTCGGCTCGGAGCCCCCTCCTCCCCGGCCTCTTTGTTTAAAGCGCAGGGCAAAGAGGACATTCCCAGGACGGAGCACCCCACGGGGAAACGCCTCCTCCGTGGCGCATTGCGTCCTCGGCCCCCAAAGGTCACCGGCGCCGGGGGCTGCCTTTGTCCTTTTCCCCGGAGCTGGGCCCTTGGGGCGGTGGGTTCCCCCCGGTTCCGTAGCACATCCTCCGGGACAGCCGGGAGAGTACCTAGAGCGCTGCCCCGCTGCCGCCGAGACGCCCGGTCGGCCGCCTCCCTTGGCTCCCCCAGACTCCGCCGTGCGCCCACCGAGGAGCCCCCGGTAGGAGCGGCGGGGCAACCCCGGCCGCTAGTCCTCCGTGCTATCCGGAGAGCCTGCGGGCCGCTCCGCGTTCCCTGCGCCAGGGGCTTCTGATTAAAGCAAAAAATAGCCCCTGACTTCAAAGCGAGGTCTGGCAAGGTCACACACAGGCGGAAAGTATCGAGAAAATTAATAGCAAGTGGATTTTTCCCCGCAAGAAGGACTTTACAGATAACCACTGAAAATTTCGGTCCTGGCATGGCATATTGAACATAGACAGCTCCTCTAGATCACGTTCGGGGGTACTTGGAAGCGGGACGAAGGGTGCGGCAGGGCTTCACCCAGCCCAGCGCGACCGCCTAACCCCAGGCCAGGGTCCGCAGGAAGCTGCCGGCCCGAGTCCCCCCCGCCTGGGCCAGCCCGTGCCGGCTGGGAGGGCCGCGCCGAGACGGGGCGCGGAGCGGAGCGGGGCGCGGGGGGCGCCTGGGCTGCCCCTGCTCCGCCTTCCCATTGGCTCTCACGTAGTGGCGTCATCGGGGGCCCCGCGAGCGCGATGCCAAAAGCAGTGATTTTCGCTTTTTCTGGGGACCGTGGGGGTAGGACGGGATCGAGAGGTTCGGGCTGCTCCGGGGATCTCGGGCTCCGCTGCCTCCCCGAGCCGCAGCGGCCTCGGGGGCTGAGTGCAGAAGCGGGTGCATAAATGGCTTCCTCCGTCTGCAGCTTAAAGCGAGGACGAGCGCGCCACTTCCTGGGAAAGAAAACAAAAATTAAAATCAAAATTAATTAAAAAAAAAAATCAAAACAAAATCCAGAAAACACCTTGTCTATAAAGCCCGAAAGGAGCCCCTGCGGGCCCGGAGCGGTCTGCTGAGCCGACCGGCGTCGGCAGGCGGGAGCCGGCCCGGGCCCGTGCGAGCGGAGCAGGCCGTGGCAGATGCGTTCCCCTCCGGCCGCCGCCCCCGGTGCCCTGCAGGGACCGTGCCCAGGACCCTCGCCTCGCCCGCTCCTTCTCGAAAGGGGAGGAGCAGCCCGGAGTCGGCTTGTCCCGCACCTGGCGCCCGAGAGACCAAGCAGGTGCCGGGCTTTGATGAAAACATACGGATATACAGATACACATGGCTCTGCACAGCTGTGCATCCACAAGGAGCAAACCGTCCCCAAAGCACCAGGGCGGGCCGGGCTGCACAACGAGGCCGGGAGAAGCCGTGGGCAGGTTATATATGTTTATCCCGGAGGCAAGGCGCCAAGGGCAGGAGATCAGAGCCCCCGCCTCGGCGCAGCCCATGCCCCAGCCCGATGCCCGGCAGGAACGAGAGCACAAGGCGACACGTACCAGCGGGACTGTCACTAGGCAGTCCCGAAATGCAAACATCGTTCCGTTGGGGGAAGAAAAATAAAAGAGAGAAAAAATGTGGGGAGATTAGCACGAATACCTTTTTCCCCTCTCTCTCTCCCCGTAAGCAGTGATGTTATACATAGGTCACCCTCAGATCTTGGCCGGTACGAAAGGAGCCCGCAGCTCTGAAGTGACCACACAAACCAACCCAATGAGGAAACAAACTGGAGGCAGCTTCCAAGAAAAGAGCTCTGCCAAAGAGACGGTAGGGAACGGTGTAAAAGTTTCCCGTCTCTCTCCAGCCCACTCCCCAGCAAAATGAGCCCACTCCGTGAACCGCGGCATTTATTCTCCCACCGCCCGGAGGGAGGAGGACCTGGGATGCTGGGCCCGGCAACCCGGAGTCCCGCCGGAACTCGGTCCATCCACCCCGCCGCCGCGCCGCTTGCAACCTCCGGCACCAACCCCGGGCCGGCCCCGAGCGACCGAAGTCCCGAGAGGACGGTGGAGGCTTGATGGAGACACGGCGGGTTTCTCTCGGCGGTGGCAGGGAAAGCGGAGAAAGCTCATTCTGCCTCCTCCCCTCGGCCCCTTTCGAGAGCGGGGCTCGTCCCCGCCGCCTCCCCACCGCCCGCTCCCCGCAGCCCCGCGCTGCCGCGCCCGGGCGCAGGGTCCAGCGGGCTGCCTGCCTTTTCCCCGGACATGGCACAAGTCTGAGAGTTTAAATCGCACGGGAATATATTTTTTCTCTTGCAGAGATCGACACGTAGAATCCGCCCGCTATCGCCTGCCTGTCGCACCGGGTCCTCACCCGGGAGCGATGCCCGCTCCTGCCCCAGTGGAAAGGAAACGGCTTCTCGAAAACAAGCCAGGCAGGGCTGCCCTGGGCTGCTCCTTTCTCCCGCGGGCGTCGCTGGGAGGGGACACCTGAACCGCCCGATGGAGACCCAGGCAATTCCCCCAGCAGTGACTTGCTCGGTGGGTGCTGCCGCCCCCAAACGCGGGACCAGTTAGCTCTCACCTGGGCTCGCCAGCCCCACAGCCTGGTGTGGGAAGGGAGCCTCGGGAGGGACTCCTTCCAAAACCAGCAGTACCTGAATATAAAGCACATAGACATACGGAATTGGCAACCGGTTGCTGTGGAGCGCAGACCTTTCGGCCGCTCTTTCGCCCTTCCCTTTCGGACTCATTTGGGGTAGACACAGGGCAGGTTTGGGGTTACTCGGAGGAAACATAGGGTGACATCGGGTTTCAAGTGGGGCGTGTCCCTTTTCTGCCCCTGCTGTGCCGTTCCTCACTCCCTCAGGCAGGGAAGCTCCCGTCGTCCCGACAGCCGTCCCGGGGAGGTGCGGCGGGAGCGAGAGGGCAGAGCCCCATTGCCGGACCAGGCGGACGGACACGGCCGCCCCGGCAGCTCCGCGACACGCAGCCCCAGCGCCTCGTTTAACGGGGAAAGCAGCTCCAGGCGCCCTGTTTGCTTTTATGTTCTTAAGGCTCCGCTCCCAGCTAACTGGAGCTGGAGGAATCCCCCGTCAAACTTGCTGAGAGGACGACACGCAAAACCTAACCCAGCCAAACGCAAACTGTCAAGAAAAGCGATTCCTGGTTATTCCCCCTCTCCCCCGCCAGATCGCCAGGTATTTGCAAGCACCCTCTCCCCCGGTAACGATTCCCGAATTAATCTCCCGCTTCCAGGGACACAAATTGGCTATTAGAGAGAGGGTTTTATTGCGGTCCTTTCCGCGGGGCTGCAGATTAGTCCTGATTGGGAACTAATGGACTTTTCGTTACAGTTTAATGTAAGGAGGGGCTGGCGGAGCGCTCCGACCGAGGCAGACCCCGGGAGCGCTCCTTCGGCTCGGCCAAGCCGGAGTGCAGCGCTTCTCTAAACAATACAAAATCAAACAGACTGAAAAAAAAATAATCTCCTGACCGATCCAAGAATGTTTTCCGTTAGTTTTTGTTGTGGTTGCTGTATTTAGCTTTGCCGAACAGAAATCCCCAGGCCGAGTAGAGAGCCACAGCATCGAGGACTGCCTTCACATCGTTTCGTTCAGGCTGCTTCTTTGTTCGCCAAAATTGCTCGGGACGTAACTGGCTAGAAAACCCGTATTTAACACTCTCGCACACCCAAATATTCTCCTTCATGAGCACAGCTGTTAATCCGTTGCGGCGAAGCCGGGGATGCGGGATCCCGGGTACCGGCAGCGCCCCGACTCCCCTGGTCGCCCCGAAGTGGTTTTTAGAAATACTCTTATGTATTGAGTTGGATTGCTTTTTATTAAATCGTGGAGAACGGAGAGAAAGGGGCCTGTGGTGGGGTGGGGGAGTTTGGGAGGGAAGAGAAAAACGACGAGGAGAGAATTAAGCAAGGCAATAAAGAGAATAAGGAAAGCAAATCCGCTGAAAGCTTTCTTGGACCAGAAAGCTGAGCGAGTCCAGCGCTGCTTTGAGGGAGATTCGCAAAATGGTTTAAAAATCTAGTAACTGAATCCATCTCTGCTGTTTTTAACGACGACCTCGCTAGAAATCCCCTCTGCATCTGGGGTTCGAGGAGTTGGGGGGTTGTTCTTGTCAGATCGAAGCTAATGAAAACGGCGGTGCTGGTTTTGCGCCTGGAGCAAGGCCCTGGGGCGGCGGCAGCCACGGCCCCCCCGAACAGTCGACCTGGGGGCCGCACGTTCCTGCAGCCCTGCTCACCCCACAAGCCGCATCCCGCTCTCCCCGCGCACCCAGATACACATACACAGACGAAAGCCACGAGTCTCCCCCCTCTTTGCACGGCGGGGAAGAAGCAAGGGAGAGAAGGGAGGACACATGGGCCAGACCCCGGGGAGAGCCCGCTGGGAGCCCAGAGCGGCCGCCGGTGCCCCGGCTCCCCGTCTGCAGCCGGCTCCGCCGCGGCCTGCGCTCCCGAAGGGGTTAAGGGCCTTATTTTCTTCCTCCTTTCCTTTCCTTTCCTTTCCTTTCCTTTCCTTTCCTTTCCTTTCCCCTTTCCTTTCCTTTCCTTTCCTTTCTTTTCCTTTTTTTTTTTCTTTTTTTTTTTTTTTTTTTTTTTTTTTTGACTGAAGGACTGTGGTTGTAGTTTGCGTAATATCTTTATTACTGAAAACTTCAAGGTAAGAGAGCAATAGAAACCAGATGTGGGGATGGGAGGAAGGCAGGGTAAGTGTAAGTGTAAGGGGTAGCAGGAGTTAACCGGGAGAGGAGGGGAATCAGGTTGAACGGCGGGAGGGGGGACGACGGAAGGTGAATATTGATTTATTTTTAAGCCCTTTTGGGGTTGCAATTGACCCTTCAAACCAAAAAGGGCTCCTGCCAGCTTCTGTCCCTTTGCAAATTCACCGCTGGCAGTCCCAGAAGCCGGGGCCAGTTTTGTGTGCTTGGCGACCCTGTTAAAATCCCTCCCTGCTACCTTTCCGCTTTTGATCCAGTCGTTTTATACCTGGAGAGAGCACGTTTTCAGAGGTAAATAAATAATGACTATCATAAACGTGCGGCGGGACGCCGCGGAGAGCTCGCCTCGCCATGTGCGGGGCGAGCGCGGCACCGCCGTGCCCGGGGAGGCGAGCGGCTCACAGCAGCGCCGGACCTGAAGGGGTTAACGTGGGGGGGGAGGCTTAGAGGCATATAGCTGCGGGGGAAATCTGTATTGCCTTTAATACAGAGGAGGGGGCCGCGGAGGCGGCGGTCCCCACAGCTGGGGGCAGTGAGGAGCGGAGAGGGCCGGGACCATCCGAGCGTGTCCTGTCACGACCATTGAATCGTCCCCGGTGCTTCCGCCTGCGCGGATACCACATCCATCGCTTCGTGGCGTTCATGTCATCTGTTTGATTTTCTATTTTTTAATCCTAAGAACTTTTGGCTTTTTTTTCTTTTTAACGCAAAAGATATGACCTCCAACCCCCCCTGCTTCCACACACCCCATGCACGTACACACACCCCCCTTCCTGGGCCCCCTCCCCTCCACTGTCATCATCTACATATTAATTGGGGGAGAGGTCTCTCTCTTTTTTTTTTTTTTTTTTTTCCCCTCTCCTATGTGTGGGGGGGAATTGCAGAGAAGAGCCTCTTTAGTGTGTAGACAGTTTGGAGGGAGAGACGGAGAGCAAGTGTCTGTGTGTGTGCGTGTGTGTGAGAGAGAGAGAGAGAGAGAGGGAGGGAAAGAAAAAGACCCCTTTTACTGTGCGAGATCTTAAGGGGGTTTGGAGATCTGGTCAGCTTTCAAGAACATCTGAATCCTCTTAGAGCTCCCCGGCCCAGCTGTGTGTGTGTGTATGAGAGGGAGAGAGAAAAAGAGGTTCCTGGTGCCCCTCCAAGAGCATTAAGGACACTCGGGCCTTTTAATTTTAGGAATGAATGCTGATACTTGTGTTTCTTATTGTGATCCGGCTGCCATGGATTCCTACTACAACGCAGCCTCCCAGGGCACAGAAGGCTCCTCGCCTTTTAGGGCATTTCAAGCAAGTGACAAGTTCAGCCCTACTTTCCTGGCCAGCAAAGGACAAGGCTTTGGTGACAGCAGCACTAAGTGCCGGAGCCGCTACAGCCAGCAGGAATGTCAGTCCCTGGATGGCAGCGTGCAGGCTCCTGGCTCCGCCGGGGCTCCGGCCGCCTTTAACAAATACCCTCCGCAGCAACAGCAGCCGCCGCACCTCTACATGCAGCGAGGTCCCTGCAAAACCCCCCCGGAGAGCAACCTCAAGCTGCAGGAGAGCAGCGGCCACAACGGAGCTCTGCAGGTCTCCTGTTACGGTGAGTCCTTGGCGTGCGGCGGGGGAAGCACCGGGGGCGAAACCGGAGAGAGACGCCCGGGGCTGGAAAGGGCCTCCCGGGGGCGGGAGTGGGGGACGGCTGCCCGGCAGGACAAGTCCTCCCGGGGTCAAGGAGACCTTGCCCGGCTCCGGCGCGCCGAGCAGCGCTGCCGGCCGCGGCGGCAGAGCGCAGCTCGCCCGCGGGCAGCCTCATCCCGCTGCGGTGGGGGCAGCCGCCCACCCCGAGCTCAGCCGGGTCTGGAGCCCGCGATGTTCGAGGGAAGCCGCTTTTCCTCCTTGTCCTACTTCGCCGTGATTTAAATCGTCATTTCTGAGCGGACCCGATGCGCTCACGGAAAGCACTAGCTCTTTGGCAGTGCAGGGAAATCCGCCGTAAACGGGGACAGAAACAGGAAGAAAAGAGCAGACCGCTGGGCTGCGCGAAATACTCTGCGGGGACCGTCTTCCAAAGGGAGAATTTCTGTAAATTTTCAACGAAATCTTCTGTAACGATCTCTCCCACTTTCCTGTCTCTCACTTTCTCCTCTAATTGCCACTCCCCTAATTGATTTCTGCCGGGCTGCAGATAACCCGCTCACATCCTCTCCGCGGGTCATTAGCGTCAATTAAGATACTCTCTTGCGCTGGCGCTCGGCAGGACAGCCTTGAACAGGGTCGCTTCTCATGTCGCGTCCGAGCGTGGGTTTAAAAGGTTTCTTCGGGAGGTTTGCGCTGTATCGAGGTGATTAGGAAAAAAACAAACAAACAAAAGACAGAAAAAATAAAAACAAACAAACCCAAACAACAAGAAGCCTATTTTTTGTTTCCCCCGGAGAAGTTAAGTGGGAATGAAATCTCCTCCTTTCCTTCCTAGTGTTCTCTACGAGAGCACAAAGAGATTACCCCGATCTGGATTCAGCGCCTCGCCGCTGAAGGGCGGTGCCCGTGTCCCCATCTTCGGTGCACCGATCCACCATGACCCCGCCGGGCAGGGACAAGGACAAGGTGGGGTCAGGGTCTCCGAGGTGTCCCGAAGACGGGAGATAACTGCGGTGAGCCGCGAGAAGGCCAGGTCGGGCCGGCGATCCCACCTTCCGCAACCCAGGCTCCCGCCGTAGTTTTGGGTACTCTTTGCCCTCTTTGCTTTCTCTTTCTTCCCCCACACCTTCCTTTTGCGCGTTTCTAGACCTAAAAGGAGGCAGAGGCGCCTTCCCCCTGCCCGTCTCCCAAACCTCGGCGTGCCAGGCCGCGCTCAGGCGACCTCCATCACCTGCTGCGTACAGCCAAGGGGACCCCTCACGCCTTCTTGGATCCAGGTCCGTGGGCCCTGCTCTCCCCAGCACCGGCGAAGTCCTCTCCAGGCAGCCGTGCCCGGGAAGCGTAGGCAGACCCCGGCCGCCCTGCGCCCGGCCGCGAAAAGAGAGAGGCGCAGTGCCGGGCAGGGATCGGGCCCGTCCCCCCCTCGGGCCGCGCTCTGTTTCTGCCGCGGCCGCACGGCTCCTGCCCACACTCGGGGGGAGCGGCCCTTCTCCCGCCTCTGGCCCCGCGGGGCTGAGGAGCGGCACGCAGGGCTGTGGCCGGCGGCCGCTTTCGCGTTTGTTCTGGCCGCGGCCTACGCTGGGGTTTTCTCCTCTTCCCCGCTCCCTCTCTTCCCCAGCCCCGTGGGCGGACAACCCCAGGCCGGCACCAAGGCTCTATGCGCATCCGCGGAGGCCTCCGGGGTCGGGAAGCCCCGCGACGACGCTCGGCCCCGGCCGGGAGGGACCCGCTCCCGCCGGCCGTGGGACGAAGTGGGAGCACAGGGCAGCCCCTGGTGCCGTCCCGCCGCCCTGCCCTGCCACCCCGTCCGTGCTAACCGGATCTCTTGTTTTTGTAGGTGGCAGAGCCCAGGGCACCGGCTTAGCCTGAGATGACACATTACAACCCCGGTAGAACCACACGAATTTGTCATCCTGCTTAAAGCCGCTGGGGTCTCCCCGATTTACTTTTAAGCAGAGCTCTGGGCTTGACTTCAGTGGGAGCCCCGTGGCGCGTGGCCCGACCCGGCCCAGACCCACACTCGTTCCTAGACCCGTGTGATGTGGCTTGGGACGATGGGCTGTAATAAGAGACACATGGGTCCGCGAGGATAATTAATAGTAGTAATAATAATAGTGGTTAATGATTGAAGAGACTCGCTGATGATAGCTAGATCAGGGTTCCGCAGAGCGACTGCAGCACCCGTAGGCGCCTCTCTGCCTTCTCCCAACCCGCTAAAACCCTGGGCACAGGCCTTATGCCCCAGGAACGCCCGCGGCCGCCAAAAGGTACCGGAATCGGGAAATCTCCGGGCCTGGGTAAATACCCTCGGCGTGGGTGAGAGCGAGGGAAGAGAGAGCCGTCCTCCTTCGCAGCGGGCACAAGCGCCGCAGCTAACGCACAGGCTTTTGCTCGAAAAGCCAGGGTGCAAGCGGCTGCCCCGCTGCTTTCCGCTGCCCGCCGCGCCCCCGCGGCCGCTCCGGTGCCGGTGCTGCCGTGTGCCTTGTGCGGACGGGGAAGGAGCGCGGCAGGGCACTGGTGGCTCCCCAGGCTTCTGATTGCCGGGGATGAGGGGGATGCTGGGGCTCAATTTAAAAAGCAACACCACCCACACACCCTCCCCCCAACACCCAAAAAAAAAAAAAAAAGAGAGAGGCGGAAAAGTAAACCCGAGGCCGACAAAACGGACAGTGCCCAGGCGGCCGGCTTCCCCCCGCGCCCGGAGATGCGCCCGGAGCTGCTGCGGGCCGGTCGTCCGGGCCGGTCTCCGCACTGCCCAGGAGACCTCCTTCTCGCACCCGGCTCTCGCCTCCACTTTTCTCCTCCTCGCTTGTAGAGCACCCGGAGGAGCCCAGCACGGAGCGGCCGGGCAGTGTGGGGGGCCGGCCCGGGAGGAGGCACGGCGTGCACAGCTGGCACCCCGCGAGGCGGCGGGAGCCTGTGTCTCCCCCTATTTGTTTAATATTATTTTAATTCTTTAATAAACAAGTCGTTTCGAGTTATAAAAAGCCCGAGCCTGCCATCTATTGCTCTCGGCTTCTATTTCTAGATCTAAGCCCTTCCATTGCATTGTACGGATAAATATAGGCCAGGGAGAGCTGCGGCCGTAAATACACGGAGGACAAGGGCGGCAGTCGCTGAAGAGCTTCCAGAGCGGCTGCTGGCAGGGCCGATGGCACTGAGCGGCCCTGGCTCCCCGCCGGGCTCGCCGCCGTCCCCTCGGAGCGGCGGCTGCCGGCATGGCCCCAGGACGGTGTCCGGCGGGGCTCTCCTCTCCCCCGCCGCTCACGCCCCTGCCTGCGCTCCCGACGGGCCGGCGGCCTCGCACGGCTTCCTCCGCTTTGTCTGCCCTCAAAAGGGGGGTACGAGTTATCCCGCAGACCCGCACCGGCAATTAAAGACGAAATCTTAAATAAAAGCCCTCAGAACAGGTTATATATCTTGGCTTAGGAGGGGAAAAAACTTTCGAATGATTTATGTGCTGTAGTAATCTGACTTGCTATTTCTACTGCGTGGAGCTGAAGTAAGCTATATGTCCTGAAACATATGTGTGCATATGCCTATATACACACACAAATATATACGTATATTGCTGTCTAGAAATACGGACTGGAAAAAAAAGTCCTTTAGGGAGTAAGGCGAATGTGATGGGCATGTTTGCCCAAAGGAGACAGGAGAAAGGAAACGGGCTTTCTCTAGCAGAGGAAATTCTTTAACTGCCGAGTTATGCAAATAACGATCATTTCTTTTATTTAGTGAGCAAATAAAAAGTACCGCCTAAAGTGTGTTATTAATAGAAGTGCAGAAAGCAACTGCCGTAGGAATCAGAGACTCGCTGCGTGGTTTTTTAAATTGACACTTTTAATGCACTTCTCCTCCTCCTCCTCCCCCTAATGAAATGTAAACGGCAGGCACGGCAGGAACGAGTTCGCTGGCGGTCCCCCCTCCGCCTCCCGTGAGAGACCGCTCGCTGCCAAGCACTCGGGGCTCCCCGCCGCGCCGCGCCGAGCCCCCGTCGATGTTCAAGGGCTTTGCGGAGCTCGCCGTGCGCCGGGGAGGACCGGCGACATCCCCCCACTCCCCCTGGCTCCAGCCGCAGCCCCGAGCCTGGGGCGGGAGGGGGCACCTGAGGCCGTGTGCTCTCCCCGATACTCTTGCAGGGCTCTTCCACATCGGGCGATGCCGTGCCTCCCCACCGGGGTCTGGGAATGTCACGGCCCCCCCAGGGCTTCGCCCGCCCCTCTGCGAATCTCCGCGGGAGACGCTCCGCCACCGGCCCGGGGAGGCGGCCGCTGTCCCTCGCCCCACCACCGGGTGCAGAGAGTTTTGCGGGGGGATCCCGGGCTGCGGCGGACGCTCAGGTCCTGCCCCACGCTTTGCTCCCCGCTCAGCTTTGATCCGGGCTCTCGGCTTCTGCCCGGGCTCCTTCCCCGCGGATGAAAGCGCCGGCGGGGTGACAGGCGGGGTGTGCGTGGGCTCCCCCCGCACCTCGGTGGGGAGAGGTGCGGGGGGGCAGGGAGTGGGGAGATGCTGCTGCCCTGATCCCCGCGGGGGCCACAGGAGCGTATAAAGGGGAGAAGGATGCGGGAGGGAGAGGCGAGGGGGAAAGGGGGGACGGGTCCCTGCCGGGCATCAGGGCTAAGCGGCAGCGAGCTGAGCCAGCGAGGGCGGGGAGGAGAGCGGGGCGGCGGGGCCGGCCCCTTCCCGGGTGCTGCAGGGCCGGCTGCCCGGCGAGGCTCGGCCGGCGGCTCCCGGCGTGCTGCTGACACCGCCCTGGCAATCGCCCTTTCTTTTTCACAATAGGGCCACCAGATCTGCCATTCAAGGGCTCCGGCACCCTCCCAGGGAGGGGAGGGAGCTCTCGCCAGGAGTTTGGTTAAGCCTCTGTTTGAACAGACACTCGGAGGTGCGGGATCTCCTCCGCGGAAACCTGCGGGATTTCCTCAGGGAGCAGGACGCGAAGGTAGGGCTCACGCTCCTTACCCCGGCTGCTCAGGAAGATTTATTCGCGGCTTTTTCCAAAGATGTTTTGCGCTTCTCTTGACTTGAACGGTAGATCTGGCTGGAGACTTTTATAGGATTCCTGACCCGAGCTGTTTATAATGCTCATGTGTCAAAGGACTGGGAGCCTCCCTCCCCTCTCTTCCTGCCTCTCCCTCCTTGCAGGAAAATTTCTTTTCGCACTAGAGCTGTCTATTTTCGATTTGTCCGCTGCTGACTGGGGTTAACTCCGCTTTAGCCCTACACTTCTGCTGCGCACGCTTGTAACCCCGGCAGGACGTTACTAGGGTGCGGAAAGAGAGAGTCTTAAAACTTTTACTAGTCTTAATTGTTTTGAAAGCAACACAGTGCGAAGAAGACGAGAAAAATACTGATGGGCGTGAGATTTGGAGATGCTTACTGAGTGCGTCTTTTCCTAAGGGTTTGGTGTAGGAGTCCTATTAACAATATATGCTGATGCCAGATAGCGCAAATGAGCTGTGTGTGTGCTATCTGGAGCTGCAGGCTGTTTATTTTGTGCTGCCTTTTGAGTGCACATTCAGTGTGGTTGCATGACTAACTGGCTGGAGTGATTCACTGGCTGCTTTATGGGTGACTGCTCAAAACAAGTTGTGAATCAAAAGAGATTTCTTTGGCTGTGGTTTCTAACCTCCCAAGTTAAATGCTCTCAGGGTTTGAGGGGAGCTAACGTGCAGACTTCAATCCCTCAGATCTTGAAGATATATTTCTTTTCCAAGCCCTGCGTTCAAAGCCATGATGAGTTTCCCTTGTAAGAGCGAGGTAGTGTCTGGGAGGCTCGGAGCCAGGGTCTGCTGCTAAAGGACATCTTCAGCCACAACGCTATCCATTCGATCGCGCTAGTTCCCATCTCTTTAGCCACTGCCGCTCCTTGGTGTCCTTAAGCCACTTTATTATCCTGTTCCGGGAGTAGGTAGCTGCAGTTCCGGGTAGCTGCAGTAATGCTCAGGTAAAAAGTGTGATGCATCCTGTGGTAGTAAGAGACTTTTCTTCCCATTTTGCAGTCGGAAAAACTGAGACTGAAAACCTGCTAGTGGCTTGTGCAAGGTGGAGCTGTCGCCACTCAGTGGCATCAGTGTGACCTTCCCAGGGCCGTGGCTCTTGCAGAAGGAGGGTCTCGGGGGGCTGGAGAAAGCAGCCCAAGGCCAGAGCTGGGTAGCTCACAGGGCTTTTGGAGGGGTCTGAACACAGGTTTCCTGATGGCCAGGTCCTTATTGGGTGCAAGAAGCTGTACCAACTGGTGTGTTATCATATGCTCAGGTCTCTCAGCGCATTAAATAGACTTAACCTGCCGATCCACATTAATGGTCTGATCTTTAAAAAGCAACTCATCAGAGTGGGCAACCTATATTGTCCAAAACAAGATATGGGTTGGTCATCGCTTTTCAGAAAATGCTGAGAGATCTCTGTCTCGAAAGTCTTGTGTTTCTGAGGTATTCCTCCTAGATATTTGGGGAAAAAAAAATCCCATCTCGATTGTTAATCAGCTTGTAAAGCAAATGTCTTAATATCTTCATGTAGATATATTTTCAAGAGGAAAAGAGAAATAATTCTGGATTAGGAGAAGCCTGAGCAGTGATGCAGCTAATGTAGGACTCCTGTGACTTGAGAATAATTTACTAAAGAGATGGATGAGAACATTTCATATTAATAAAGCATTACAGTAATTTACTATAGTTACATGTCTCTCAGCTGCCTCAACTTGTAAATGAAAGTTCATGAGTAAAGGAGGAAAGCTACTTACATATATTACACAAATGACCTGCACTTTATTTTCTGTGTAAGTTCAGATGAATCAATGCTATTATACACATTGGTGATTCTGCCTGGCTGTGTTTTCGTTCATACTTGCACATTATCTTCATATTTTGACTGCTAAGTAAGTAAACATGATGTGAAAGCAGTTGTGATCACCATTATATTTCTAGGGCCATTTCTTGATCAAAGACAGACAGGTCAGTGAGGAACAGGGAAGAAGGATGGGGGGAGGAAGAAACAGAGATGAATGAGAGGAGGCAAGGGAGGAGGAAAAGGAGATATCTTAGAAGGGTGATGAGCAGTGGCAGACCCAGCACTATTATGGAGGATGGTCTGCAACTGATTTTATGGCCTACATCAACTTCTTTATCTCCCCATTGAGAATAGCTGTGATTTAACATTTAGTAGCTGCTGTCTTCAGGTCTCGGCAGGATTTAGCCATGACAAGCTGTTATGTCATGAGCTATGGTCTCTCCTTACCTGCACTGGCCAAAGACCACTGCATCGCCTAACTCAGCAGCCTGTTTACATCTTTTTTTTTTTTTTTTCGGTAAAGATGCAGTTTAAGGGTTTATCCTGTTGCAGTTAATCTGCTTGCTGGAAACAGATGGTTGAATCAGTATTGTTTCTAAATATATTCTTTATTAGCAAGAACTGTGTTCATTAGTTGTAAGGCACATGAGTTTTTAGCTGGTGATGGAGCCTGGAGGTAAACTGGTTTAGTCACTGATAGACATGCTGTGTATTAAGGCTGGGTGAAAATGCAATGCTGTGAGGCTGATGAAGATGGCAACTGCCTTTACTCAGTAAAAGGCTGAAAACGCTGTGAAACTAAAGGAAGGGAGTCAACAGAATGCCAAGACCCATCAGAGAACTGCCTTCAATGGGAAATGAGGAACCCAAGGAAGAGACACAACAGAAATTTGGGGCAGGCTTCTGTCTGGGGGAAATAAAAGAAACTTGTCTTGAAATAACTCCTATCTGATCGCTGTTTTGTTTAGGGAGATAGGAATTCGTTAGCAAACGCTGCTGCATGAAAGAAATACCTCAGGTCTCATCAGTTCCTCCCTGTAGTGGAAGCTGCTTCCTCAGGACTTGGGATTTTGGCTGACTGCTTCAGTCAGGAGCAGCGATGCTGGTGTCCCCGGGTAGGATACAGTTTCCAAAGAAGGAAATGGGAAACCTTGTTCATTCTTTTGATGCAGGAGGGATCAGATAACAAAGGTGCTTGAAGACATCTAACCTATTTGGGAGCAGTGGAAAGTGAAAGGAATTCACACTAGAATGAAATCAAACCAAAACAAACCAAAGTTGTTAACTGTGCACAGGGAGTGAGGGCAATATCAGGAATTTTCCAGTAAAGGTGCAAGAACAATCAGAGAATGACTCCGTGCTGGGACAGTGCCCAGAGAGATCTAAAAGCTCAGCTGCAAGACCTTGACTCTGCAAGGTGCTGGGGACACAATCTAGAAGACATTTCACGAAACAGGGGAAACGGGAAAATTTTGTTCAGCCTGAAACTTAATAGTAGCCTGAGCCACAGCAAGGTTTCTGAAAGAACAGAAAACCATTTCAAAAAGGGAGCCAAAGGCTCACCAAGGTACCAGCCTGCTGAGCATGGAGTTGGACTCAGGCTGTTGGCTCTGCCAGGCAGGGCTTGGGTCACCCGTAGGACTGGCCATTTCCAGTGTGTGTGCTCTGGAAGCACAGATTGTCCCACAGCATCAGGTTTTCCAGCCTCAGTGATGCCACGTGAGAAAGGACACTATGGGAGGCTAACACATGTCCGTTCTCACCACACGGCCAGCTGGAAAGATGAGCCGGATGGAGCCTGGCTTTGCAGTGCTTGTTCACAGAAAAGAACCTGAGGCCAAATGCTGAGGCAAGGGTACACTCTGTAGCCTGGACCATAGTGCTGGTACTTGGTTCAGGAGGCTGTGAGACCTTCTGGAGCACCATATAGCTCTTTTCCAGCTTTCCCCAGGATGGAGCATGCCCAGACCTCATCCTGGAGTGGAGTCAGGAGCACAGCTGCGGCAAAGACCCATACCTGAGAGCTGAGAAGTACTGTGTTATAGACATAACCTGGCTTATCAAGATTTGGTCTGAACCTTTGTAAGCAGATTGGAGCCAGATATCCATCTGAGCTAGACAGGACACAGCCAAATGCTAGAAGGCAAGAGGAAGAAGAGACTCACCTAAATTGGCAGAGAACCTGCAGACATTTTGTGTTCCGCATGTCTCCAGACAGCAGTGAGGACTTCCAAGATAAATAGCTGATGGACCAATTGCTAGACACTTAGGCAGACTGTGCAGGAGGCCAGAAATGCTCCATGAAGGTGTGGGATTTATGGTAGAGCTCAAATATTGCATTTCAGCCCTTGAACAGAAGTTGGAAAGCTGCTACTGGAAGAGAGGGAAGCTAGTTGCTTTATAGAGGTATGAGGTCCTGTGCAAGAGAGAAGATATTTCCATCCAGTTCATACCACTTCAAACTATTTGAAAAAGGGACTTAGGCAGTATATAAAGCAATGAGGGATTGGCTACAACACCAAACACAAGTGCAGCAGCTCAGTTAAGTGCAGCTCTGGTGGAGAGGGGAAACATCCACAGAGAGGGTTTTAATGACTATATGGCTAGCTGGGACAGAGAGTCATAAAAATCTACTGAAAGGCCCAGTCTCGACTCAGGGGGACCTGAAGCTGCACATCCTAAGCTGACTGATGCTGGTTTTAAGTTAGAATTGAGGCTGTAGCAAGGCTTTGTGGTACTCAGGGCTGGATATTGTAATAAGTTGGTGTTCGGAGAACCCTGCTCTTCCTTTGTATCCTTTAATTAGTTTGCCTTTGGGAAGGGTACTTTTGTGGCTGGTTGTAGTGGAAATCCTCTTTTCCTTGGCCTTGGTGGCAAAAATCGGAGTTCTTGGTTGAACAACCTATTTGCCTACATTTGGCAGTGGTCCACTTCACAGGGAGGGCTATGGGGGAAGCCAAGCAGCAGGAGAGTGGTTATCACTTGTGTAATTTATAGGCATTGCAGGTGCTCATTCAGGTGCTGCTGCTGCTAACTGAAACTAGACAGAGAGGGAGATGATGGAACAATCCAGTATGGAGACACCCACAGGTGTGAGATGAACTAACTCTCAGCACGTACCTCACTGTGTTTGGGACCTGGTCAGTAAGCACCAGGGCTTTCAGCCTGTTGTGTTTTCCTTTAAAAGCATGGCTCATATGAAATAAAGAGGTTTGGGCAATCTGTCAGTGGCGCCTGCCTCCACGGGCAGGCCCCTGAGCTGTCTCTTTGAGCTTGTAGCCAGTTCTTAGAGCTCATCTTTTGTTCTGGTTTAGAAAAAAATGGCCAGCAAGAGCTTTGCTGTGCAATATGTTAATCAAATGATGCTTACACCTTACTATTAATGAATAATATCTGTCATGTGCCTTACGAGGTTCATTTTGGTTTCCGCAGTGGATATCTGGAGGTGAAAATGGTTTTTGTGTTAGCACAAGTCCATAGCGGAGTGGAGCGTGTGTCTCTCATCACCTGTGTAAGGCAGCCCTAACCTGAGAGACCAACAAATCAGGAATTGCGTGGCCAGCCACCCAGTCCCCGCGTTGTAGCTGGGGACATCTGGTGTATGGTAAACCCTTTAAAAGGAACTGATGGTGTTTTACAAACAGGTTGTCACAAGGTCAAGGCTGCTGATCGGAAATCGAACCCAGAGCAAGGTGTACTGTTGAATAGAAGTGTACCATGCACGTGGGGCAAAACGCTCAGCCGGGGGCCATGGGGCAGCGCTTCTCTCGTGCGAGGGAAGGGAGCACAGCACTGGCAGCCTGCCTGGCCTTGTGGGACACTGGTTCTGCTGCTGGAGGCTCAGCTGTGGACTTGCCAGGATGACAAAAGCTCCACACGCTCCTTGTGAGAAGAGAAAGCTACCTCAGTGGTTGGAGCAGAATGGCTGGGTGTTTTCGGAGTTGAAATAGTTTCTGTTGAACATAGCTGGGGGTGTCTGCGGGGTGGGGACAGCACTGGCATGAGACCGTAGTCACCAAAGGCTAGTTTTGCCAATGGCTTGTCCAAATGCTTTTCTTTTGGGAGGGGCAGACACCTCCCTCAGCAGGGCATCAAGAAAAGACTGAGACTGCATCTTTTTTTTTTCTCCTTTCTTTCACAGTCTGCAGGAATGAAAACACTCCTGCTGCATCCAGTAGATGCAAGTTTGCAAAAGCAGAGTTCAGGGAGATAAAAGTGTCCCTCAAAAAGCTTCCTGGTATCAGAACAAGGTGTGACTGAAAAAAAAAACCCTCCTTTAGCAATGCTGTCTTCTTTGGAGTATAGATTCTCTTCAGCGTACCAAGGCAAAAGGTCTCTGGTCATAGTGGGAAAGCTTGGAATTTGAAGATGAAATGTTGTATAGGAGATGAAGAAATAAACCATTGGGCGATGAGTATTCATGAGAGCTCATCCTACTCAAAACGCTCAAAAAGGAGGTTCTGAGGTTTCATTATGATGTCAAGACCATTGGACATCTAGAGGTTGCAAAATCCTTAGTCAAGCCAAGAGAGAATTGGTTTTGAGGAAAATGTGGACAGATGATGGAAAATTACTACAGGGAATGCGATGCATTTCCTGCATGGATTGTAGTTCAAAAGTAGGTCCCAAAAGATGAGGAGAAACCCTACTGGGGAGTGTCTCCTGGGGACCTTACTGCGATTCATTGCCATTGATGTTGTTGGGCCTTTGCCTGAGATGGAATCTGCCAGACAATATTTGTTGGTAGCTATGGGTTTCTTCAGAAAACGACCTGAAGTTTACCCAAAAAGGAACCAAGAGGCTGTAATTGCAACCAAGCTTCTAAGGGATGAATTTTTCACCATATTTGGGGACCTAGACACAAAGAGCATGCAAAAAGGCAGAGAGGCTTTGATGCCAAAGTATTTTGGTAGGTTTGTCAAGTGCTAGTAAATGCAATAGGAGGTACCCAGCATCCTACAGATGGTTGAGCAGAGAAGCTTGGCTGGTGCTGGGAGGAGGGATTGAGCCAGCTGCATGACACCTGGCCTAGATGCCCCCATTTTCACTGCCTGGTCTCCCAGTGCTGCCCCTCAATGCCTTGGTACCTGCTTGCCCCATGTCAGCATCTAAGAGACCTTAGTGCGTCTTGCATAGCACCAGAAACCTGAATGGGCAACTTACAAGAGAGCAACAAAAGAACCAGGACTAATCCAGCCCTTCATCTGTTCTATTGATTTTAATGACTTGCAGAGAAGTAGAAAGGGAAAGTCCAGCATGACCCCAGGTCTCCGCTTCAGACATTATCCAGGAAACATAGCACACTCACAAGTTTCTAAATTCGGGTCATTTGGTGGCACCAGCCCGGCCTATCTGGACTCTGCAAAAATCTTAAAGTGGGATGCTCGGGTTTTTCTAGAGAAAGACAAATGTGAGTATTGCCTCAGACAACATGCACGTTCTCTGATGAACTGTCATGTGTGGAAACCTGGCTGATTCCACATCCTGTGGAGATGGACAGATTGGGAGCCCAAAGCAGATAAACCATGTTGCGTAGCAGTGACCACATACGCGCATTAACTTGTAAGAGGCCAGTGGGTCCTGGTCCAGGAGGAGTTATGAGGGGAACTGAGTGGGCCCCAAAAGCCAAGAATGCAAATGTTGATGTTGAGTCTGACAGAAACTATTTCCCTAGCAGGGAAAAAGAGGGAATGGCCTGGTTTAGCCCACATATTTAATTAAAACAAAAGCTATGTTGAGAACTCCCGCTCAGGGCAGCAGCAGCTGAAAACCTGCAGTGGCATCCCAGTGGAAGCAGTCAGTCTGAGCTGGCTCTATGAAAACCTGATACAAATATGTAAATAGTTAAATTTGTTGCTCTGACACTTCTCTGCACTCTGAGATGAAGTGGGTCCATGGGTCTGGGCTGTGCTGCCAGGAGGTCGAGCAGAGGGTAGTTTTGCAGGGGTGATCGGCTGTGGTGAATGGAGTGGTTCCCTTTTACTCAGCCCTGTGCCAGAAAGTACTGACGTGGCAGTGTGAGCATGGGCAAGCCACTGGAACCAGCAGATGAAGGCACCAAAACACTGAAGATGCCTGGAAACACACCCCAGAGAGGGGGGACAGGGGTAAGCAGGGGACCCTGTGGCACAGCAGCAAGAGCAGCGCAGCACCATGGGTGAGCCCAGCAGAGCTGTCCCTGCCCACCCCTTGCCCTGTCCTGGACAAAGAGACATCAGGACAGACCACCCCTTCCTCAGGCAGGCAGCTCTGTTCTACAGACCCCCGCTGTGGAACAAGGCCCATTAAATAAAGAGACAACACATTGGCTTCCTAACCACCAGCCGGCTGGTGGTGGTCTGTAGAGCCTCTTCCTGTGGCATCTGAACATCACAGCCTATCTACTGATAGGAGGTGGAGGACATAGGTTTTCTTCTCCATTTACATCAAATCATGTTCTTGATAAAGTTGCGCACACATATTCCTCATCTCTCTTGGCTAGGAGTTATTTTACGAAGAAGTTACTTAGAGGGGAGGGTTATTTAGTCCAGTAGGTACTGCAGTTTGAAGCAAATCAGACTGTATAGCAGTCATGCTATGCCTGTTTATAAGCCTCAGCTTCATCAGCTGTAGGAGGTGTCAACGGGGAAGAACAGTGTGATTTAAGCTGATTTGGGAAGCTGCATCTTTGGTCTGGAAAACAGGGGACATGAGCTGCAAATACTCAGAGAGTCCCTAGTTCCAGGCAAACCTCTCGGTACCAAGAGGCACAGCATAGTGGCTCTTTGACCCCTTCTTCAGGATGGAAAGTTTCCACAGTTTCCTCTAGTGCTAAAACCTTGGCTCTAAAACTGTGGTTTGTTGGAAGCTACAGCCTCGTAACTGTGTTCACTGAGGGAGTTTTGTAGTTTGGAACCCCATTATTTACGTCTGACTGTATATCTTCTCCGGAGAGCCTTATGAACAAAATGAATTGCAGCAGAAATCACACATTCCTGTACAGGCATGTTTGCCTCTCGTGAAGTCTGCAAAACCGTGACTCAAATGTATGGTGAGATAGTAAATCCGAGAAGACAGCATAGGGGGAAGCCCAGTCCGAGATGAGAAGGGAGGAGAAAGCAACTCGCTGCAGCTCCCAGCAGCTTTCCTTGCAAGTGCTCCGAGCTCAAGAGCTGGGAGGCTTTGGGAAGCAGAGGCCAGCTCCTGGGAGGCCTAGTGGCCCCGCTAGTGCCAGGGGTTCTCAGACATTGGAAACCGAAGCATGAATCTGTTCTCCCTGAATTTCACTCTTTCCAGACTCTTGCAGATAGGCTGATTCCTAGAGAGTGGAGGAAGACAGTGTTGGGTGAAAAGGTATCTTGCTTACTTTCAGCTAGGAAACTCTGAAACAGTACGTATCTTTCAGGCCTGTGCTTTTGACACGAATTGGTTACAGCCCATGTTTGATGGTTCTGTATTTTATTCTCCTCTCTCGGCCATCTTGCCTGAAGGCACTTTTTCCTCATACTGTTGAGGCCTCCCATTGCTTCCTGCCTTCGGCAGAAAATGCAATTTTTAAACACCAAAATTCTGGTTGTGGCACTGGTGTGGGGATGGCATCTTCTTTAGGCAGAGTCGTTCTGAGCTGGAGCCTGTGTCAGCACATTGACGCCCATGTGCAGATCAGAAACCTCCCCAAACAAGGGCTGCCCTAATGAGTATTTTGGGAGACAGGGGGCAGGAGGAACGAATGCCCCTTGTATTATGTTTGCATATTGTCTGCGAGCAAGGCATGATTTTTTTGAGGTTTGTCTGGGTTCCAGGACTGTTGTTGGGATGATGTTTGTGAGTAATCTTTGTTCAGCAGACTGTGTGTGTATGTCAATCAGTGCAAGAAGTAGGCAACAGAAAGGTGATCTGTGCTGGTGAGTGGAAGGTTGGTACATGGCGGGCACATAAGATAAGAGTCTTTTCTGTTACCTGGTTGGACCGAGCATCACTGGCAGAAGTAGGTTTCTGGGGCAAATAATCCTTTTCACAAGTTCCTAAAGGTTATTTCTGTAAGTATTTGCTAATGTTTACTTGACATTTGGAGCCACTCATGTCAAGATGATCCCATCCTGGAATGTTAACTGGAAGCAAACACAGAAGTGGGCATGAGCTCAACTGATGTAGATACAGTTTTTAATTTAGGCTGATTTTCACGGTCATAATCTTTCATGTAATCACCCAGTTCTGCTGAGAATTAGTGATGCTCCAGGAGCTTAACTCTTTTTGAGATTCATGATTTCTTTGTTCTCTGTTAGGAAGTGTGTCAACAGAGTCACTGTTGTTTGTGTCTACTGTCTGACACTCCCTACTAAAATTCTGCCTCCAGTTGCTTCTGACTTAATCAAAACTTAACAATTTGGCCTAAATGTTCCCACAGCAGTTGTTTGCCTCTGGCTGTTTATAATACTATTTTTTTTGTGAAGTTCATCTCAATCAACTAAGCTGTTTCCAAGAACGTAGCTAAAACTAACCATTTTTGTTTTCTTCTTGTCAGGAAAAACTGACAATATCTTTTTTTTCAAAAATTCTGGTGCAGCATGCTGTGGAGCAAGAACCTCAGACTTGAAGTGGAGCTGGGCTTTGGGTAGGAAATGTGCTTTGTGCCTTGCTTATGAAAAATTGTCCAAGAACAAGGCTTAAGGAGCTGTGATTGTCACTCACTCAGTAGTGACAGCTTTGATTTTCACACCTAAATACACTGCAGTTTTCCCATGTTCTGGGCATGTTTCCAGTCAGGCTCAACTCTCTCTTCTTGTAGTGGCCATTTACTCCAGTAGATGGTCCAGGCTGCCTTGGACCCAGGCAAAGTATGGGAGCACATTATTTGATGTAACTACAGACACAAGAAAAGCTGTATCAGGGGAAGCAGCAGAAGGCTTGGATAAGAAATCTGGAAGTGGCAAAATGGTCTGAAGACCGGGGAGTGTGCCGTGTGTTGAAATGAACAGGGGCTTATGATGGGATGGTAAAGATACAAAGGAATTAGGGCAACTGAGGAGCGTACTCAGGCCAACAGGACCTTTGTCTCAAAGGTACAAAAATATTAGACATTGCTGAGTACTTTTTAAAACTCGGGCTTAGGTGTCTCAGAGCAGTTTTCTGTGCTTGTTGGCTCTCTGTCTCGGTTTGCCATCCATACAACATAAGCAATAGGGGTGCTTTGTCTCATTGGGCTCCCTGTGGCTCAGGCATCTCTGTGTGACCCTCCACCATGGCTTGGTGAATGCTGTGGGAAACCCAGAGGACACTGCTGGGCAGGGTGTGGGTGAGATGCAGTAAGGATTGCCTTCATACTCTGGATGACGAGAAGAAAGTGGAGAACTGCTCACTGGCGGTAGAGATGCAATATATATGACCCAAAGACCCACGAAGCAGGAAATATTTTAGAAAATAAACAAGAGGGAAGGCACAAAAGACATTTGCATGGTGGTCTCCCCGCTCATCCTGCTATGTCCCATAGATGTGTTTGGTTCCTGTGTCAAGTGTACTTGTGGTGCCGAGCAGCCAGGGGCCACCCCGGCTGGCAGAGGCAGCTGCAGTGTGTCAGCACCGGTGGAGCCACACTGCTCCTGGCACAATCCGCAGTTGCGACAGCATGTGGGGCAAATGTCCTCTCTGGTCCAGCCCGTCCCCAGGAAAATTTGGTCCTAGAGTGGCTTTATAAAGGGACTCGGTGCTGCAGCTGGTCAGTGGTCAGGGCGGAGAGGCTGGAGAGCACCCGCAGGGTGGGCACTGCGGGAGTGCAGCTCACCAGGCATGGGCAGTCTGGGGAGAAGTGAACCAAAGGGGCGGAGAAGAAAGTAAGTCAAATTCTCTTGACTCACGCAAGTGTACCCCTTTCTTTTTTTCCCCTGGTGGCAATTAAACGTCTCACAAGGTGAAGTAGTCCTCAAGTGAAATGAAATCCCCCTTCTCAGGCTTCGGAGTGCGTAGCGCTCTGAATTACTTGACAAGCGCAGTTTACCCTTTGAGCAATTCATGATTCACCTTTTGCAAGTAAGAGCACACTTCTGTGGATGTTTTTCTTGTTCAGTACTACCTAATGGATTTTTTTTTTTCCTTAATAACTGTCATTTGCCCTCCATCTTGCTATTCACAGCTCAAAATGAAAAACGTAAGTTGCTGGCTGTGAATACTATTCATTACTCACTTACTAGAGGAATATTAGGCACATTCATCCCATTTCCTCTTAGTGCCTTATTATCAATAAACCTTTGCCTCCCTGCTTCTGTAAATCATTTTCATCTCTTTCCTTTGTGAACCATGTGCTTGAGCTCTTGCACAAATGTTGCATGAGAGTAATTGGCCAAGTCACGTAGTATCATTTTTACTCCTTGACAAGCTGGCAAAACTTCATTAAAAGGAGATTATTGAACTGCACATATGTATTTTTTTAGATGAAGAAGGCATTGCACTTAAACCAGGAAGCAAGTAGGGGTTGCCGGTATTTTCCTGAGCACAGCAGCTTGCATCAGTGGTTGATATAATTCAAAAGACAGAGATCACCCCAGCACCCACAGGGAACGTGCACCTTCTCTCTGCTGTGATATGAAGGATGTGGAGCTAGCCCTCCGGAGATAAAAGTGCACTGGTCTGGGTGTTAGATTTCGAGGCCGAGGAGGAATGGGGGAGAGTTTTGAACATCCTTTCCCTCTTCCCCACAGTCCCAACAGAAAGAAAAGCAGGGCATGACAGCATAGCATCCGTGACTGACGGTGGGCTCCCATCGGAGGCTGGAGCAGTGCTGATGGTTCTCCACTTTGGCAGCTGCTCTTCATGGCAAATGCCAGCAGCGGACATAGACCCAGAACCAGACGAGGGCAAGGGAGGACTGACTGCTGCAGAGGCTGGAGGGCTCATAGGGAGGCCAAGAGTTTATTAACCTTCAGTTTAACTGGAGCTGAAACATGTTCTTCTAATGCAGGGCAGCAGAGGTTAACTGAGTCCTTTCTGTAGATGTTTTATGACACTCTTTGGGGATACATAGAAGACTGGGGCATTCTGAGTAATTTAAGAAAATATTTGTTTAGACTGTCTAAGGGCCAGTTGGAGTTTCCAGACAGGTCGGTCTTAGATGGATTGTTCTTTCTTTGCCCTTTCTCCCCAGCTACAGTGTAGACACACTGCTTCATGGCCAGGCCGCGCAGCTATGCACCTCAATACTTTGAAACAGCTCTCCTGGTCAGTGAGATGTTGAGGCCACCACGTCCCCCCATGCTGCACGGGGGCTCATGGGGACCAAGGGCAACAGCCCCTGGCTAGTAGGGGTGACCAATGCCCTCAGACCCTACTGAGACTCCAGGCTTTCACCTCTCCCTGGCCACCAGCATCTCCTCAGCTGGAAAACCCCACAGGACTGCAGCACAATCCTCAGCCCCTGACCCCACAACACAGAGATTTTTTGCAGCAGGTGACCTGAGCAACAGGGTGAAAAGGGGTGTAGATGTTGGGAGAAACAACCTGCCCTTGTCAGGTTTGCTGTCAGTTATTTTGTCTTCATTCTTGGTCGGCAAGTTCCTGGTTTGGTTGTGCTGCTTCTTGCTTCAGTTTATGATTTTGCTGCCCTCTTTCTCTCTCCCAGTAAAAGCTGATGCCAGCCTGTCACCCAGCCCCAGTGACTGTGAAATGATAGGCTTGGTAGCCAGAAACCTGATTTCTTTCTGGAATACTTCTAAAAGCCTCGTGCTTGTAGGAACACTAGCAATTCGCAGACCTGGCTGGCCTTGAGCCTTGCAATGTGCAGTCAGAATGGAAATAAGTTTAAGCTGTGCTTCTAAGAACGAGCGTGTTTAGGGATGGCTGAATGTTTTTCTTCCCTCACCTGAGCTTTTCTTTATTAATCAGCTGTATAAAACTGAAGAACAGTAGAACCATTTTGTGAAAGAACCTGGCCCAAACTTTGGCCAAAGGTTTAAAATAAAACTTTTCTGTGGTTCAGTGAGGTTTAGCCAACTTTGGTTGTTTTCTGCTTTTACTTCAGCTTTCCTCTCCCCTACTGCTTTCCAATTTCCAATCACAAATGGTAGCACCCAAGTTGCCCTGAGATGCACTGTACTTGCTTATCAATGGGACTGCTGCAGCATCTCATCCAGACTCAGAGTCCCCAGCTTTCCTCCATGGGGTCACCTGTGGGCCCAAATCAGGAAGCACAAGAAGCAGCACAGGAGCTGCACTGGGCAAATTTATTTGGGCTTGTCTGATTGTCCATCTGAAGTACAAAATACTTCGTATTAAGCATAAGGGTAGTCCAGGGACACACATATGCTGCAGTGCTTTGCTGGATTAGGGCTGCAGGCTGGCTGCTTCAGCTAGGCAGAGCCTGCTCAGACGCCTCCCCAGACGGTGCCTGCGAGCCTTTTGAAGTTCGTCTGTCACTAATTTGAAACAGGACTCCATAATGCAGAGGCAGCTGAGCTCTTGCTCAGCTTGTGACAAAATGGCTCGAATCTCCCTCCTCCTGCCCCTCTGCCCTGCCAGTTATTTCAGGTTGCAGCTCCAGCCCTGTTACCAGCAGCACAAAACAGGCAACTGGAAGTCACCTCTGGGAGGCAGCTGAACTTCAGCAATGCATTGCTGCCTCTGCAGTGAAGAGGTTGCTTTTGCAAAGCAGACAGACAGAAGAATGCAGAGAGAGACAGACTGATGGAGAGACTGACCAACCGACAGTATGAACACTGTGCAGGCAGGCACAGGCACATAGGATGGGATGAATCACTCTCCAAGCTGGCAGCAGGGAAACTGTGCCATAGCCAGACATTAGAGCAAGGCTCACCTCCCTTCAGGTGGTTTTTGCGTCTCCGTCCTGCCCACCAGCTGGAAGGAGCATCCCCCGCTCTCCTCTAACTCAGTGGCTGATTTATATCTGCTGTCATGTGTGACGGCTGGTGGGGGGTTAACATGGAAGGCAACACACGTTGAGGCTGCGGAAGGTTGCACCAATGCCTTATGCCTCCCTCCCTCTCGCCCCAACAGAGTGGGTGCCCTGCTCACCCAGCGCCCAGCCTTGGACCCGAATTGCAGGGGAAATGTCTGGGGCGTGCTGTGGGGAAGAGAGAGGTGCTGACTGGCTGCAGGGCAAAGCTCTGGAGGAGATGACAACTTGCAGTGAAGAGCCTTCTTTTATCTTGCAGCGCTCAGGCAAGGGATCTTTTCAGATCTTCGTGGTGGCCAAAGGGCGTGGGTGAGGTTAAGATGAATACATAAATCTGCATCCGATGGGGAGGTTTATGCTCTTCGTTTCAGAGTGAGAGCTTAGCCCTAAGCTCTGCATCACCCTTATCTGTCACTCACATCTGAACAACCCTCAGTGTTTCCACTGGCACTGCCTGCCGTCAGCCCCAGAGCTCCCCAGCACTTACTTTTCTCTGCTGCAGATACAGGCCCTGGCTTTATAAGGCCTCAGAGCTGGAGGTGGTTGAATCTTGGCTACCTTAAACACTATCCTCATGTAACTCTGCTGGACATAATTTCCAATCATATAGGGAACAACCTTGTTATATCTAGATTTTCTAAAAGAAACGCAATCCTGAGAGAACTGGATGATCCTAAAATAAGGCAGACAGGCAGATGGGGCAGATGCTGCCCCAGATGCTGAGAGCCAGTTAGTGACACTCAGCTCAGATAGGAGCGGGACAGAGGCCTTATGTTTGGTCAGTGCATCAGGGCATGTAAAACCCCACAATGCCTGTAGCACTCGTCTGTGGAGAATGAAAATCTTCAGTAAACAGCCGCGTATTCTGCCTTTCATTTACCCAAGGGTCTGTGGACTCTTTTGGACTTAACTCTCAATAAACAGCTTCTGGCCTGTGTGGAGGTATGAGTCTATGACTGAGATGATCCCATTAAATACTTTGTCCTATACTAGTGATGCTGATTATTTTCTTTATGAGCTCCCATATTTTGTCCTATTTAATATTGAGCCAGGCTTTCAGAGCAGTTAGGTGCTCACATCCAGCTTTGAGGGACTTGAGAAAAGCTAAGACACTCAGGTGACCATGGCCATGACAAGGAAACGCAAGATCGCCTTGGAAGGAGTAGACTACTTACCCAAAAGCTATCAAATTCAGAACTAAAGGGAAATGGAAAGCCCTTTCCAATCATTGCCTGCCCCGTCCATCTTCCTTGTCAGACAAGCACTGGTGATGTATCAGTTCAGAGGTACTAGGTAGCTTTTGGTTCACATGCATTGTTTTAGGTGGAGACACAAATAGGACAGAGCAGAAACTCCAAATTATTTCCCAGCTGTTTGTGACACACCTGCAGCGGGAAATAAGGGACATTTTTAAATGCAGTAGCTGATCAATCTTGACTGCCGTACTTTCAAGCAGGACTTTGCACATAGCCTGGCGTGGTGAAAACCCGTAGCTGACCACCCTCAGCCCTAAGCCTAAGGCTGTCTCTGTGGGACCTACTGAGGGTCTGTCTGTCACTGAGCTGCACAGAGGCGACTGTCACATCCCTCCACTGTCACTTAACAAGCCATCTTGTGGCTGATCCTGGCACAGCAGAGCATTTCCCTAAGGCACCAAAGACCTTCTGATGTCAGAGAGAAGAGAGCCAGGTCACTAAGAAATTAATGGGTTCCTCAGAGAGAGCCAAGATCCCCAGCCTCAGAATATTTGACATAAACAATGATCTCCTTTCGTGTTCAGTAGTGAGGAATCCAACAGAGCATTTTGTCCCCGTGGAAGCAACGGCAGTACATTTTCTTGCTCTTTCTTTTTTCCTATATCACATTCTGGGAGCCAGAAAGTGAGCTGTAATTACAGAAGGTTGCTAGAAGTATTGTGTGCCTTCAACATTTGCTAGTCAGCTCTTTCCTGCTGTTCAAATGAGCATGCCACATGAAGAAGGACTTCAGGCATAAACTGTGCCTTTTTGCTCTAGCCACAGCTTCTATGGGTACTTTTCAGAATTGATTTGTTTATATAAAAGTCAGTTTTGTTAGCATCCTTTAAATAACATGAAAGAGGAGCAAGCAGCGCATGTTGCAGTTATACAGATGGTGCTGAGCTCTCCTCAAGTACCCACAGGTTGTGTGAATTCGGCTAATCAGACAACAAAGCAATAAGTGCCCTCAAAAGCAGATGTTTATATGGGGGGGGGGAAAGCTAGTGCAGAAAAAAAGCAAGAGGAACAGCAACTTCCATAAACAAATAACACACATGTGGATACACACAAGTTCCCAAGGCTTCCTGTGACATTAGCTTCTCAAGAGCACTGGAGCTGATGTTTATCAAACTGTCTGTTCCTAAATCCACATGGTGATTTACTAGAGGGGAATATAACCAACCAGGCACAAGAAAGTCTAAGTGCAACCAGGGCTGAGGTGGTTTCAACTCCCAGGGAAGCGTCTCCGAGGCACGCCGAGTGGAGACAGAGCCGGTGGCTTGTGTTACACACTGCCTGCAGGGCCACCAAAACCCTGTGGACCCACTGGAGCTGTGTGGCACCTTCGGCTTTGTCCCCAGGCTGCCTTTCAGGAACAGAAGGCATTTTTGAGATTTTTCTGCTCCAGGCCTTAGTTTTTGCCCTGCTATGTGCTCTGCTCAAAAAAATAAGACTCTCCTTGAAGAGAGGGACCTTAGGTGTGGTCAGGAGGAGCAGAGTAGAGAGAAACACTACTTTCCCTCTTTCATCCTTCCATGAATAGGCTTTTCTGTAGGAATTTGCTTTGTCTGTAATTATTTTCAGCCTGTGGATTTCACTATGTCCCTCCTTTGCTGCAGAGCCTCAGGAGGCTGCAGGCAGCAGAGCAGCAGCACCAGCAGCTTGGGTCAGGCTCAGCAGAGACGGGCGGTGTTCCTGCAGGTGAGCTCATTCACTCAGTGGTCTCAGCACACCTGGAAGTCAGTGTGTGCCATGCCGTGACCAGAGGAGATGCCTGAAGCATATTCCAGCTTTCCTTCAGGTTCTGCAGGATGAACCAAATAAGCACCCTGGCTGGATAAAAGGACAGATGTGCTTTCATACAGGAACTGGCTCTGTTTTATGCAAACTCAAGGGAACTGCTGGCAGGCTGGACACAAGGACACATGTTTATCCTTATCCAGAGTTGAAATGGAGATGCTCCAATCAGTTTCCAATTAGCAGCAAGGGTAACTGCAGCTTCCAGAATTATGCCAACGGCTTGTGTTTTGTGTAGAGTTCTTCCACCTGCAACTGAGTTGAATGTTGCCGAGTTTTACACTTCAGTTGGGCCCAATAGTGAAGGTATGATTAAGTGTCTGATCATTGCTAATAAAGTCAGTGATGCCAGATTCAATCACAAAGTTCTGGATCTTCTCTCCATCTTTAAACTCTTCTTCAAGTCTGCAAACTGCAAGAGACCTCACTGCCTGAACAAGAATAAACCTAAAGACTCGGGCCTTTGTATGTCTAAAATCCAGACTCTCTGTTTTATCCTATGTAACCCAAAATGTCAATATTTTTAAAGTGACAGCCCTGTGCTGACTTCTAGGCTGCAATGATAGACAGGAGGCAGAAGGCTCAACAGACAACTTGGGAACAAGTATAATGGCTTCAGCATGTGTTAAGGCAAGATCACAAGGACTGGATAAGGTTACTACAGCCAGCCAAGTCCTGGAGATGTGCTGGCTGGGCTGTGGTGCAAATCTTCTCTGGTGAGAAGTGTAGAATACACTGCCCAAACCTTATCTAGGCAAAATTTCGGGACCGGTATTTAAGCAAGAGTTGAGAGAATGACATTAAGAGCCAGAACTAGATTTAAAAAGCTTTCTTAAACATCTACATTAGAGGTTTTGGCTTAAAAAAAAAACGTTGCTATGCAAAGTAGAAGTCAGGCCATGGCTGTGCAGGCAGGGAGAGGCACCATGAAATGGCCAGTGCAGGTGGCTGTGGGGATCTGCAGATGGGCAGGGGAGAAAACCCCTGTACCCATGCCTGGGTGGGAAGGCAGAAGGCCCCTATGACACTTGGTGTGGGAGCAGGGAGGCTGCCTGGAGCAGCCACACATGGCCTGTAAAATGCACTTTGGACGTGGGCTGGCTGCCAGCGGGCACATCTGTGCGCTGCTGTGTGCCGGTGGGTGTCCAGGGGGCCTGGGCTACTCTCAGAGCCCCTGGGACTGGGATAGCATGGGGGTCCTCACTGAGACCATAGCGGCTCAGACTAGATGCGCTGTACATCAGCAACACCCAGACGCTGCAGGGTTTTTTGCCTGGAGCCTGGGGGTAGCAGCCCTATGCTGACTGTGACCCTGGGTTTTGCCGGCTCTGTAGCTGTCTTCCAGTCCCTCAGGCTGCGGGCTGCAATCACAGGATCTACCCTGTTTCCCTGAAGATAAGACAGGATCTTACATGAATTTTTGCTCCAAATTTTATTACTTTTTTACATGTATAGCTGCCTGGACACTATTTAAATGCACTTTTAAAATGAACTGTAGCTGGGGCTTATTTTTGGAGTAGGGCTTATATTTCAAACATCCTCAAAAATTCTGAAAAATCATGCTAGGGCTTATTTTTGGGCTGGTCTTCCTTTGGGGGAAACAGGGAGTCTATCACAAAGGAGTTGTGGGTTGTCATGTATGTGCTGTGCAAAGGAAAGCTATCACTTCAAGCTGAGCCCGAAGCTGGGTGTTTGAAACATCCCGCTCTCCCTTGCCATGTGGATGCACTGAGCTGACACTGCACTGAATTAAATTCCCTAGTTAAGATGGTGCACAGGGAAGATTTTAGTTCACACTCTCCCAAAATAGCATACTTCAGGAATAAAACGTATACGAGCTGTGAATCCAAATGTGACGGTGTAGTGAAAACGCCTGTTCCCTCTAGCAAGGCAGAGCAGTGTGCTGCCTGCACATCTCGGGGGCTCACCACATGGCCATGCATGCAGCATGGCCTGTGTTTCCTGCACCCCTTTCCTCCTGAGAGGGGTTCCCAGGACAGATACAGTGAGATGAGAAAGGTGTTTCCTCTCCAGGTGAACTGCCAGGGGATACAGGCATCTCTCCTGCCTGAAAAAGAGCAGTGTGATGGTGCAGCCTATGTGCCCAGCTATCCTAGCCTGTCCCTGCCCATTGGGAACTGATACAGGGTGACTCTGGGACCATCTCAGAGGTGCCACTGGCCTAGCAGGCAGCCAGGGCACTGGGAGAGCAGGGTATCAGCGTGAGAAACCAGAAAATACCCTCCTTCTGCTGCTATGAGGGCTAGGACGGAGTTGTAATTGGTGAAAGAGGCACCAAGCGGTTCTTTTGGACTTGTAAGAGTGCAATGATACTCACATTACCTCCTTGTCATGGAGATCTTCACAATATGTAACTCAAGGTCTCTCTAGGTTTGATTAGAAACAGACACCCCAAACTTCGCATTGAGACTCTGAGGCCATCTCCAGTTACAGGAAGTCTGGGCATATCCATATGCAGATGTATGCAATTTGTTTCACTCCAGCAGTTAGCATGACTGTTCCGAGGTCAGGGAGCCTGTTCCTAGGGAGTGACAGTTACTCCTCCGAGGGTGGATGCACCTCCCTCTCCACGCCGCGGTCCGTGCTCCCTGCCTCCTGCCCTCCATCCCACTCTTGCTGCCCCTCTCATGGACACAGCTCATCCCCCCGTGCCACAGGGGCTGGAGGTAAAGGAACCTGTAGCGTGGTAGCTGCAGCGTGGGAGCATGAGAGCGGCGTGGCTGAGCTGGCAAGGAGGGCTCTGGGCTAGTGGCCGGCAGCCATGGGGACACCCGTCATGTGTGCAGCAGGGGTGGTTGCTTGGTCCTCAGGGCTGATAGCCTGTGGTGGAGATAACTCACTGCTGAAAGCCCTGGGACCACCTCCCAGCTGCAGTTTGAGCTATGCGGTCAACGAAATTACATCAGACCCAGAACTTCTCTCTCTGTGTGTGTGTGTGTGTGTGTATGTGCGACCCCAGCTAGCTGGGCCGCTTAAGCAGATAAGAAACAGCAGAGGAGTTCCCAAGGAGAGGCATCAGGTCTTGCGTTTGCTGCTGCTGGAGTCACAGGGGACCTGGGAGTTAGGGAGGCAGCCAGCACAAAGGCACAGGGGAAAATGTACCGAGCTTCCTGACATCATAAATTATAAATAGAAAGGAAGAAAAATTCCTGGAATATTTCTCTTTATTTATTACTCGATTTCTGCTGACTCTCGTAGGTGGTAGTCAGTTGCTGCAGACTTTCTGGAACTGTTGTATGATCATTAGCTTTGAAAATAACAAATGTTATAGCCATAGCATACGAAAATGTTATAGCCATAGCATACGATTTACCCCAGCTGCGGGGCAGGGCATTGTCCAAGCTCATTTTGGACGGGCCTGTCCACTGCTGAGGAGCGTCAGAGCAGCTCAGCCCATCGGAGAGTGCAGGTGCAAAGAGCAGGCAGGACAGCAGCCATGGGCCTGGACAGTGGCCCCAGCACCCAGGGAGTACAGATCTTGGCAAGATGTTCCTGAGGATCAAAGCAAAGAGAGCTGAGATCTACACCATTAGGCTTTGCTGAGCTTTACATGGAGCTCTTCAAAAGCCTGAGGGAACAATATTAAAGAAGGCAATAAATCTGAAAATACAGTAGGGTGGCAATGGCAGATGGCTCCTGTGCATCTAGTGCCTTCTTCCCAGTCCTGCCCTCAACTCCTCTGTACCAACTGGGTAATTTTTTCTCAAATCCCTTTCATAGGGATCCTCCCAAGCATAAGCCTGGGCCTTTCTTGCCCTTGTGCCTGAGGGTGACAGTGACATTTCACCCTCCTGTTTTCATCCCAGTCACCTCAACACAGTCTTCAGCTGCGAGACTGAGAAAAGAGCAAGGATATGTATACCTTCTCACAAGCCCGCTCGAGGGCTTTTCACTGTGAAAACGTGATAGGGTTGTTCACAGAAGAGCTAAACTGTAAACACAGAGTGAATTAGATGGCAGGATGTTGTAATGAGGGATGAATGCTGGAAAAAATGGTGATTTCCAAAGGCACAGGCTAAGATGCCTGAGCTGACATTAATGAACCTGGATATAACACTGCTGGGGGAAAGCTCATGGGGAGGACATAGATGGTGGAGCTGTTTCCCAGAAAGACTGATCCAGGACTGAGAACATCTAAAAACAGTCCAATGTGAAATTTAAACGAAAATATTAGCCAGTTAGCATGATCTTGTTTTGGTAAGGAGAGCACAGGTAAGAAGTACGGCTCCACCCTTTCTTTTCTGGACCTTTAGGAGCCGATGTAGCAGCTCAAGGTTAAACCCTACCGTGTTTTCTTGTCCAAAGATCCCAGCCAGAAACGTGTGCAGGTGTGACACTGGGCTGTGCAGCACATGTCAGGCGAGCCAGGCAGTCACACTAATACCTCTTTTTCCGGCCTGGGAACAGCCCACTGTGCAGAGCAGTAGCAGCAGGCAAAGGAGAGCTACAGCCATTTGTCATCACAGGTGCTACATGCCACTGAGTCCCCAGCAGGGTCCTGCTGGCATGGCAGTGGTCTTGCTGACGAAGGGAACACCACTGCTGCTGGAAGCAGGAGGTGGTCAGGAAAGGACACCCCATCACAGCATCCTTTGCCCATATCTAAGGGCACATACACCGGGTTTCACTCATAGCTGCTAAGCCTTAGGGAGGAATCAGCTCACTGCAGTGGTCGAATTGTCTACCTCCTGCTTCATCGTACTGCTCTTGTATATCATGGTCCATTAATTATTAATTGCTCAGGGCATTCAGGCAGAAAGAGCCTCCCAGGCTGATGTCAGACTCTCCCACTCTATTCTGCATTCACAGAGTCACAGAATGTTAGGGATTGGAAGGGACCTCAAAAGCTCATCCAGTCCAATCCCCCTGCTGGAGCAGGAACTCCCAGATGAGGTTACACAGGAAGGTGTCCAGGCGGGTTTTGAATGTCTCCAGAGGAGACTCCACAACCCCCTGGGCAGCCTGTTCCAGTGTTCTGTCACCCTCACTGAGAAGAAGTTTCTTCTCATATTTAAGTGGAACTTCCAGTGTTCCAGTTTGTACCCATTGTCCCTTGTCCTATCGTTGGTTGTCACCAAGAAGAGCCTGGCTCCATCCTCGTGACACTCACCCTTTATATATTTATAAACATTAATGAGGTCACCCCTCAGTCTTCTCCAAGCTAAAGAGACCCAGCTCCCTCAGCCTTTCCCCATTAGGGAGATGCTCCACTCCCTTAATCATCTTTGTTGCCCTGTGCTGGACTCTCTCCAGCAGCTCCCTGTCCTTCTTGAACTGAGGGGCCCAGAACTGGACACAATATTCCAGATGTGGTCTCACCAGGGCAGAGTAGAGGGGGAGATGCTGCCTCACCTGGAGCACTGTGTGCAGTTCTGGGAACCACAGTGTAAAAAAGATATTAAGCTACTAGGGAGTGTTCATAAGGGGGCTACAAAGTTGGTGAGAGGTTTGGAGGGCAAGCTGTATGAGGACCATCTAAAGTCACTTCGTTTGTTCAGCCTGAAGAAGAGGAGACTAAGGGGAGACCTCATTGTGGTCTACAGCTTCCTCACAAGGGGGGGAGGAGGAGCAGGTGCTGAACACTTCTCTTTAGTGACCAATGACAGAACCAGAGGGAATGGCAGGAAGATGTGCCAGGGGAGGTTGAGGTTGGACACTAGGAAAAGGTTCTTCACCCAGAGGGTGGTGGACACTGGAACAGGCTCCCCAGGGAGGTGTCACAGCCCCAAGCCTGACAGTGTTCAAGAAGAGACTGGACAAGGCCCTCAGACACACGGTGTGAACTGTGGGGTTGTCCTGTGCAGGGACAGGAGTTGGACTCGATGATCCTTGTGGGTCCCTTCTAACTCAGGACATTCTATGTTTCTGAGACTCCTCTCATTTCTCTTTGCCCTGCACACAGGCTGGGGCATAGGTATCTCACACCAGCCTTTTCTGTGGCACTGAGGACCATTCATAGCCTCTGCTGAAAGCAGTGCAAGTCCTCACAGAAGGCTGTGTGGGTGACTGTGAGGTGTCAGTCAGCAACACCTCTGCTGACACACTGCCATTGCCTGGGGATGCACAAGCAGAAAACAGATCCCACTGTGAGCCATGCGTGGCTGCTGTGTGCCTCTGGTTTTCTACCATGTGTTGTTCAGCACAGATGGGCTGATGACTGGGGACCATTCTGAGTCCTGGGTTTGGGTCCCTCCATCCTCAGGGAGCTCTCCTGTGGCCAGGACTGAGGAACGGAGTGCTCCATCGGGTTCAGTTCCACTGCGGGCGGTGGGAGGGTAAAGTATGGTCTTGCTGAGGTGAATGCATGTGAGTGTGCTGGGCTCGCGGAAGGAGAGCAGGGGGAGCTGGTAGAACTCATCCCAACCTCCCCCTCCTCAGCTGTGTTGGCATCCACGGACTGCAATCAGCCCCCCTAGCACAAAAGTGACCTCCTCCTTTGCACACAGACTGGTCAGGCATCCGTGCTACCCCCAAGCTGAGCTCCAGCACCCACTGAGGCCGAGGCCAGCAGCTTTCCTGTGCCCAGCCAGGGCAGCCCTCTTCTCTCTCCTCTGCCCGGGGTGGCGTCATCCCCTGTGCCTGCATTTAGGGGCTGCTGCCCAACTGCCATGGCTAGCTTTAGTTGGTTGAACCAATTAACTGGTTGAAAGATTTACGTCTGTTTCCTTCTCTCTCTCTCCCCCCCTCCCTACCCTGCTCAAACCTGCCCTCCTCTCTCCTCCCTGCCCTCCCACCTGAACAGGTAAGGAGAGCAGTTTGGGAGAAGCTGACTTGCAGCCAAGCTCTGACCCTTCGGGAATGGACAGCAGCTACCTCAGCGTGAAGGAAGCCGGGGTCAAAGGGCCCCAGGACAGGGCCAGCACGGACCTCCCCAGCCCCATGGACAAGGCCGACTCGGACAGCAACAAGGGCAAAAAGCGGAGGAACCGCACCACCTTCACAAGTTACCAGCTGGAGGAGTTGGAGAAGGTCTTCCAGAAGACCCACTACCCAGATGTATACGCCAGGGAGCAGCTAGCCATGAGGACAGACCTCACCGAGGCTCGCGTACAGGTAACAGGGGATGGCCTGGGGCTGGGCGAGTGGTGGGCAAGTTGCAACAAGCCTCTGCTCTCAGGATGGGGAGGTCTGTCCATGTCTGACACTAGTGCCAACCCCTTCGTTTGGGCTGGTGTCCTGAGCTGCAGTGTTCACAGAGAGGCCTCTTGTCCTTCAGCTAGCAGGGCAGCAGGCAGGGAAGCCTCACCGTCACTCTAAACAAAGTTATTACAAAAACTGCTTTAGGAGGCTCAGCAGGAGACAGGTTCATTATTCTGACTGGGAGCAACCTTTCCCCCAGTATGGGCCCTTTCTGGCAAGATGAGGATACAGAGATGACCAGGACATTCAGCACCAGAGAGCATGAGATGATACAGGAGAGGCAGGTCTTGCTGCCCGCTTGGCTAAGCAGGTGCTGAGGCTGCACGAACACTGGTGATCTGGAGTAAAAAGGTGCTCCCACCATCTTGAGAGGAGCAGGAGAGTCAGACAGCCACACTGCCTCCAACCACACAGGTGCCAGCTCCCATGAACTAGCTCCCCTGAACTAACCTGGGGGTTCAGCAAAGCCAAACTCTAAGTTGAAGGAGTGAATGATTCTCTGAATGCTGTTCTTTCCTCCGAGTCAGGGTTAAACTGAAGGGCTGGCAGAGCTCAGAAGCATTCGCAAAAAGGGGCGCCATCACTTGGAGCAGACATCTGCAGCTCACACCTTGATGGCCATCACAGGTCCTGCTGAGGCTTAGGCTCTCATGCTAATCCTGTGACTTTTACTGCAGGCATTTATCAGCTCACCACCCCAGGACCTGCATTAGCATTGAGAATTGCTGGCGTGTGGAAGCATCTGATCATCCTCTTGTACCAGGAAGACTTCCAGGTCCCAGGCAGCCCAGCTTTCCCTCCGCTGTAACCTTTACAAGCAGTTGCTGCAAAGAGGTGAAGCAGTCAGGCCAGCATCCCTGCATAAGCTCATTTTTCTCTGTACATTTACTTCCAGCTTTAACTAGCTGTCAGATTTTTCTTGTCTGCTTGCCTAAATTGGTTTGCAGGGCTGCTGTGCTCTTCTTCCCACAGCTGTTTCTTTTCAGGCCAGACACGGCTGCATTTCAGTAGAAAGCAGCGTGATTCCCGTTGGTCCCGCACGTAGCGTGCTCAGCACTGCGGGATGGGCAGAAGAAGGCAGCACTACAAACGTCAGCTCTTTGCTTCTGCCGCTGGACGCAGCCTTTGATTTCCCAGGGACACATCACAAGTGCTGATGGGGTCTCCTGGGAGGCCAGGCACAGCATCAGGTTACCGACCCACACAGTGCATGAAATTCCTTGTGCTCAGGAATGAGAATGAGGTGCTGGAGAGTGGCGAGCTCCTCCTGCCCGCCACTGAGCCCGGGTGTGCAGCTAGCACGACCCAGCTAGCTGCAGAGCTGGCGAGCAGAGCCAGGGCAGGCAAGGCAGATGCAATCCACAAGTTCATTACATATGACCCATGAACTCAAGGTATTTTTCCCCACTTTACTGCTGGTTAACACTGCGGTCGAGGGCAGAAGTACTTCCCCAGGCAGTCAGGAGGAAATCTGGCAAAGGAAGGGGGCGTTTCACCCTGCCCCGAGACAAGCGCCTCAGCAGCCCACTGCTACGGGCAGAGAGGACAGCCTCTCTCCTCTTGTGACTGCCAGCTCGCACCTCTCACTTGGGATGGCGATGACAGGGCTCGTGTGACGGAGCAGCTGAAGGACTTGCCTAAGTGGCCTGACCACTTGAGCACTTACCCCGGGGTGCAAGGGTTGAGCACTTGCATTTCACTCATTCCCCCAGCCTCGCCAGGAAGGACCCCGTCCCTTGGGCTGTGGGGTGGCACTCAGCCACCGCCTCGTGATGAAGGGCTGTTGTGGCATCAGTAGGAATGCAGACTCTGTCACTGGAGAGCCAGAACCAGCAGGCTCATGCTGAGCACTGTGGGTGCTGGCTGGGCAGGCTCAGGAGTACCCCAGGTCCCAGGTATTTCATGTGGGTTACCAGGGTGCTGGGGCTGTTGGCTAGTGAGCTGTTCAGCCTTGTCATGCCAGTGGGAGTCCCCAGGGGACATGGTGACACAGCCTGGGGTGGCACAGGGCTCTTCTTCTGATGTGACAGGGCTGTGCTTCCCACAAGGGAGGCTTTCGGGGCTGGGGCCTTAGAGAATCACACTAGCATTTGCCTCCAGCTTTGGGTTGTGTTACATCTTGTTTAGGCTTGGATTTGGCCTCCTGCCCCTCTGGGCAGCTCTGCTCTGCCGGGGCCTCCTTCTGCTAGCACTGCAGCACTGAGAGACATCAGCTTACAGCCGAAGACAGGCACAGGGCAGC
This sequence comes from Pampusana beccarii, assembly GCA_013399365.1. NCBI lineage: Eukaryota > Metazoa > Chordata > Aves > Columbiformes > Columbidae > Pampusana > Pampusana beccarii. Next base: position 464,079 of record VWYH01010568.1, read on the forward strand.
AGCCCAGGAGACCGATGGTGAAGCAAACACCCACTGCAAGGACCAAGGGCTCAACCAGGGCCAAGGCAGAGGGTGGAAATCACAAATAAACCATGAGTCCCTTACTTCTTTCCTCCTGAAAGTCAAATAGCTGCTATGTACTCAGATGCCCTCCACCAAGACGGCAGGGGCTTTGGCTGCTGTGGAGTGTCTGGGCACACACCTACTGCAGTCTTACTGCAGGCTTTGAGGGGAGTTCAACAGTCCCTCTCCCAAGGAAGGTATGGTCTGCTAAGGAATAGCATATGTCCTGGGATAACTCCATGGAGACCAGCTTCGGCTGCCTGCAAGGCTGAACTAAGCAAAGCCAAGCAGCAGGAAGGCGAGGTGCCCCACAGGTTTGAGGTGTGATGCTCCTTCCCATGGCTGAGCCAGCGTTTTGCTGGAGGTCATCCCCTCTGGCCAGGCTTGGCTCCCTGGGGAGCACAACCAGCCGCCACGCTGCAGGCAGAAGCAGATGTGGAGCCCAGACAGGCAAGTGGCAGCTCAGGATTTTTCCATCCCTTTCCCAAGCTCACGCTTCATTAGTGAAATAGCTGCTGGAGGTCTCGGTGCCTGGAGAAGAGCTCATGCCAGCAGCGGTCTTGGGGTGGGCCATACTGTCTGCGGAGCGGTGGCATCCCGCAGCCTAGCCCCTCTCCTGGCTGCCTTTGTTTCCAGCTGTCAGTGCTGGTGTCCAACAATGTCAAAGCTAATTCCCCCTGCAATGCAATGCAACATTTTCCCTGGCTGCCCCCGACAACCTGGCCCCTTACTGCCATGCGCTATTAAGCTACTGCACGTCCCTGTTTTCCAAAGTGGGAGCCGTGCGTAAGCCCTGCGCAGAGGCAGAGCCACCTCACCAGGAAGAGGCTGCTAGGGCTCAGAAACAAACCTGCAAGGGTGCACAGTGGGCACTGTTTTCGTGTAGATCCTACACAGCATGCACATCCCACTCCTTTCTCTTCCTCTTCCATGTCTGAGGCTGCAGAGCCCCAGAAGGAGCTCCTGCTCTGTGCAGACAACTGCCTGATGTTCTTCTAGCCCATCCAGAGCTGCAGCAGATGTCTGAGGCGGTGGCACTAGAGGAACATGGTAGACACACGTGTATTCACACATGGCTCCTTCCCCTTGCATGCAGACACACACATACACATCCCCAAGCCCACGCTAGCCCAGCCCCAGCTGCTCTTCTCTCTTGGGCTGTATCTCTGCCCCCTGGCCTGCCCTGTGGCAGAGCAGAAAGAGATGGTGCTGGAAGGAGGCTTTGCAGCCAGGGAATATAACCCCTCAGCCAGCCTCCCTCAGAGCCAGCCTTATGATTGCTGGGACTGTTAATGAAATGTTTTTGGCGGTGACCCTCTGATGCAGCGGGGGCTTGAAAGTGAGAGGGAAATGTCAAACTCTGCTGTAGCAAAATCACCGCCTTGGAAAAAAAAGAAGCAAAAAAAAGCAAGCAAAGCAAGAAGTAATATATCTTGATCCCTTTTCCCCCATAAAACCCTGGGAGACTGGTGGAAGGAGCGGAAAGACTGAGCTAAGCCTGCAGGAAATTAAACATGAAATGAAAACAAGCTCAAGTTATTCAATTCTCTCATCCCAGGCTCCAATTTCCCATTCCAGGCCACTGATAAAATGGTGTCCAGTTTCAGTGCTCAAGGATGAATTCTGGCTCTGTTCATGCAGGCTGGAAAGCAAAGGGCTGGTGGCCATCTCTGGGAAGAGAGGAGATGGCCTGGCCTGAAGAAGAGGGATGGGGTCCTGGAGACAGATACACAGACGGGCTGAGCAGAGGCAGGAGGGCAGCAGGGCCACGGGGACCGGCAGGACAGGCGCTGCCAGGGGAGAGCATGAGCATGTGAGGCTTGAACATGGTGGATAGCTCTCGCCCAGTGCCGGGCAGTGGTGCAGAGAGGGGTGCTTGAGCACAGGGCATGGGGTGCTGGGCTGGTCCCGGCCCTGTGGCTGCCACCAGCCCACTGTCACACATGCAGAGGCCAGCCTCACCCTCATCGCTGCACTGGGGCAGGTAGGGGAAAGAGGAAAATGCTTTTTCTTTAAGTTGGAGGAAGGACAAACGCCACGATGCAGTCCTCAGCCATACAGCCATAGCCAGAGGGGCCTGGGTGACGTCCTGGCTCAGCCCATCCACCCATGCTTGTGCGGAGCACGTGGAGCTTGGTGGCAGGGGCAGCACCAGCTGGGTGGTGACAGCAAGACAGCGACCAGGAGCCTCCTGCTTTGTTAATCTCAGGCCGTTCCCAGCCTCTCCATCCCTTGCAGCACATCAGCTGTGCATGCATATGGATTTAGGTACCAGCATATGGCTGAATGTTTATGAAGACATGAAACATTGTCTGTTCTGTAGATTTTTATAGGGCTGATTTGGTACATCAGGGCTTATCAAAGCATTGTCTGCAGGAGTCAGATACACAACGTTACCCTCCACTCCCACTCTGATCGGTAACACTGAGACGCAGCCCATGATGACTGCTTATCCCTGCATGAAGTACCCTGTCCCGACCCCAGAGGACACTCTGCACCGACTGCTGCAAGCTCCCCTGCCGCATCCCCACCCTGTAGCAGTTTCTCTTGACTAAAGGTGACACATAATGAAAAGAAAATGGACTTTGGTTTGGCTTTAGATTTGCTGTTTAAAAGCAGGTGTGTTCTAAGACTGAGGAAGCCAGGAAATACTCAGGTTTAGTTGGTTTTTCCTGACGTTTTCACCTATACATTTCCCTACCTGCCCTGTTTCCCCTGGAGCACTGTGGAGGCCTGGAGAAATCCCACTGCAAGATACTAAGCAGCCTAAAAGCACTTGGACCAGAGGAGAAAGGAGAACTTTAAAAAGTGGTCCAAAGCTTGTTGCAGGTGTTTTGGAACAGTGGCTCACTGCCAGTCCTTAGAGCACCTCCAGTGCCCCCAGCACCAGCGCTTGGACTGAAGACACTCTTCATCCTAATGCGATGGTTTGCCACAGCTCCCTAGCCCACCAGTGGGGATCGCCATTCGGGACCTGCCAGCTCACACCTTTTTGCTCTGCCGGCACCAGTTCGACGTGTAAACGAGGAGCAGCAGGCAAAAAGCCCGTGCTGGAGACTCTGCTCCACCTCAGCTGGTCCCGGCAAACCTGCCGGCGGCTCCAGCAGGCCGAGGGAAGCCGAGCGCACAAACCGCGCGCTGGCGGTCTCAGAGGTCACACTGCAGAGCCGGGCAGTGCCATGGGAGCCTGGGCTTGGCCACCCCGCTCCCGGGGGGGTGCCCTGGCAGGGAAGCGCCAGCGGGCTCCCCCACACGACAGCGCAGGTGTGGGGCTGGCCTGGCCAGCCGGTGCCTTGGCCAGGCAGGGGAATGGCCGCATATGCCTGGCATATGTTTGTCCCAGCCTCGTGCACAGCCAGCGCTCTGCTCCCTACCTGCTCTCCACCCCTCTGTGCACAGCGGGGCCTCCTCCGCCAAGGAGGAACTGGGTCACCACCGCTAACTTTGAATCTGCAGATCAAAGCAGCATGATCCGGGCCAGCCCTAGGACTGGCCTGCAGCTGGGCTGGAGCGGCTGTGCCAAGAAGAGGTAGGAATAAAAAGCAGACAGATGCCTCGGGCATCAAACTTTCTCCAGTAGGACGCTCTTCATGTGCAGCGTGCGCTCAGCTGGGATAACATTAGGACCTTTCTGCTGGTGCTTTCTGCACCCATTGAAAATCCTCATAGATTTTGATTTGGGGTGGGGGCATTAATATCAGGCTGCTACTTTGGGCATGGTTAGTCTGGCTAGCTTGTGGACGGCTGATGCCAGTGTCACTGCCGTGACAGTGGTGCAGGGTACCCTGCACCGTCCACAGCTCACACGGGGAGGAAATGCCCAGGAGCTGCACCATCTGCTCCTCGCACCATGCAGCCCCCAGCGCCTGGCCAGAGCCTCAGCTGCCTGCTCGTACCACGGGGACGGCCACGGTGGAGAGCTGTGGGAGACCAGCATGGGGCTGCCGGTCCAGTGGGGAGGGGAAAACCGAGGCAGGAGAGCTTGAAACAAGTCTTCCAGCACAAGCAAGAAGGTCATCTCAGACCAAAAACTACAGACCCTCAGGCTTGTTTCTCCCCGTGGCAGCTCCTAGGTGCACTGACACAGGCTGCAAATGCCACCGCTCTCCTGCCCCCCCGAAAAGCCAGCCTGCCGCCCTCCCCTGTGCCGAGAGCCCAGCTCGCTGAAGACATGAGCTGGTGAAACCGAAACCAGTGTCTGTTTTCCTCCGCTGCCTGGGAAGCAGCGGAGGGGCCCCGCGGCTGGGCACAGGCAGGGCCAAGCTGCTCCCTAGCAGTGCCCCCCCCTCCGCCAGTCACCGTGTAAAACTTGAAGCAGAACCGAGCGGCTCTTGGACTGCTGCTTTCATGCACTGGCGTGACCTGCACAACCCAGCCCCTGGTGATCGCCTGCATCTCTCAGTGCCTTCAAAGCGGCTCTTGATTGATGTGTTTCCCTGACTCACAAGTTTCACGAGGCTTTGAAGACACTGGGCCAGGCTCTGATCTCTCTTATGCCGATGCAAATCAGGAGCAATGGTGCTGACAGCAGTGCAATAATCCACACTGATGTCAAGCCAGTAAAAATAAGGGCAGAAACAGTGTTTCGGTCTTTCCTCTGCCTTGAAGGGATCTGAGCAGCACTGTGAAGCAGAGATCTGCAAACCCTGCAAAGGAAACTCAGTAAAGCAAAGGACGTAACTCTGTAAAGGGCACTTGCCCTTTTCTGCAGCTGAGAAAGGAAGGGGTGTTACGCATTTTATTTTTTTTAACAGTTAAGAAAAATAAGACTGAGAGTTGAGTAAGAAGTGCGAGCTCTCAGCCAATGACACTGTCACGGCCAGGATCAGGCCTGGGGAAAGCCCCAGCACCGCCGGTTTCAGGCTGGCAGCAGCACACTCCGATGTATTTGTACTTTTCAGCTGAGAGCTGTGTGCAGCGCCTGGGTAACGCTGATTTAGGGGCGTGAGCAAGATCGGTTATCCCAGGGCAAACCTGGCCACAGAAGGCAAGAGCGGTGACTGTCCCCAGGCAGGCAGGGCACCAGGAGCTGGGAATCACCTTTTGCGCAGGGTGCTCCCGGTCTGGGAGCGCAGGCTGGCCCTGGCCATGCTGAGGATGTGGGGCAGGACTGCTGCTCCCACAGGGGTTGCGCAGGGAGCAGCGCCCTGTCCTCATGCCACACACAGCCACCCACCTGGCAAAACCCTGACTGCAGTGGCGGACCGCCATCTCCCCTGTTCACAGCCCCTATCACCCTCTCCCCCAGGTGTGGTTTCAGAACCGGCGAGCAAAATGGCGCAAGCGGGAGCGTTTTGGCCAGATGCAGCAGGTCCGGACCCACTTCTCCACCGCCTACGAGCTGCCCCTGCTCACCCGCGCAGAGAACTATGCCCAGGTGAGTGCATCCCCCCGCTCTGGTCTGTCTGTCCCTATGCCTGCTGGACACACCACCTCTGCTTCCAGTCCTCTCAAACTGACGCTTCGCTTCTCAGGTTCATCCACCTGCCTTCAGGCAGGACTGTGAGAGTGCTGGGGCTGGTGTTATAGTACCAAATCCTGAAGGACCAGGAATTATTTAGCTGGATGCTCTGCCCAGCTCCCTCATGCCCTGGCCCAGTGCAGCCATCTCTAAAGCAGGCACCAAGCCCAGCCCTGTGGGACATAGTGCAGCCACCTTTTGGGCATAGGTCACCCTGCTCAGCACATTCTATTACAGTATCCTTCTCCCATCATGTGTGCTGCTGCCCACTAACTTCCCATTGATTTGGAAAAGTTCCCAAAGGCTATTTGAGGCCCTAAAAACAGCAGTTCCCAGGAAGCCTTCCTGTTGCCATGCCTAGGTTTCCATGCCCCTTCTTTAGGCAGCTGGACAAAAGCATTTTTCTCCTGGCTAAATCCCACAGCCATCTCCCAGTGATGCGCTGTGGTACCTACAATGCACTCAGTGACATCTGGGGATGCTTCCCAAGGGCCCCACGGGTTTGTGCTCCAAAGGAAGGATGGGAGCAGCCCTGGTAGGGTATCTGGGGCTGCTCCCGAGGACTGCCAAGGCTGCTCCTGCCTTGGCCCCGGAGGCAGGTGACACAGCTCCCTGCCTCCTTAAGCTGCTGCCCTGGGAAACCTGTCACCACAGTAGCCTCCTAAGCAGTGGGCCAGCCCCGTTTTCACAACACTGCCTTCAGATGCTGCCAGGGTGGATGGGTGTTCATTAGCTCAAGGGCTAGGCTGTGCTGCCACAAAGCTCTCTATCCTGCTGATTCCTCTTCCTGCCACCCGGAATTTGCTCGAGGGTGCAGTTTTGAAGGCATGATGCTCTGAACCTGACTTGTCCTCACAGTTCTGCTGGGAGTCCTCCCCCCGCAGTGCCCCGGCTGTCAACCGCCTCCCCAGCCAGGGCCGCACCAAAGCTCCCCCGCAGCCAAACCAAGAGCCTTTGACCTCTCTCCTGCTTGGCATCTCCCCCGAAATGAACAAGAAGCCCTTATGAAACAGCTGAGAGATGCCAAAGCAGCTTTTCAAGCAGAGGACACTCTCAGCAGCCTTTTCAGCACTCCCTTCTCTTGCCTTTTGTAACTTATCCTGCTCCCTCCCTCTGCACTGCCTTTCTCTCCCAGCCCCAGAGATCAAAAAAATGAAAAGCATTTGCAGGAGGTAAGAGATCAGAGAGGCCCAAGGGCGAGTGGTGCGGCGGGCCGGTGGGATGAAGAGCCCTTTGCTCTCCCTGCTTTCATCCTGCATGCCTATCCCCCCGCTGCAGCACACCTACCTCCGCTGCCAAATACTGAGCCCCCCTCTCTTCTTCTGCAATATCATTTAATGATCGACACCGCAGGAGCCCAGAGCCCAGCGCGAGGTGGCCCCGCAGGGCTCTGCTCTGCAGCAGGGAGGGCAATGCCTCCTTGTTCCTCAACAGGCAACGGGCAACAAGCACCGCTGTGGAGAGGGGCAGGGAACCTGTCCGTGCTGGGAGCTGTGGGCAGCTCAGCTCCAACAGGAACATTGCTCTGCTGCAAGAAGTCTCTTGCCTGGGCAAAGCCACCATGAGCTAGGGCAGGAGGATGGATTGGTGGTCTCACAGCATCTCTTTCTGCCTGATCCTTCTCTAGTGGGTAGTCCCACAGAAATACTGTGGATGACACCAAGTTTCCAGTGCTGAGAGCTCCAGAAAGTGCCAACAGTGGNAAGCAAGCTGAAAGAAGCGGAATGAACAAACAGAGAAACAACACGGCGGAGCAGGGGCACAGTCCCGCTTCCCTGTCAGTCTCCAGCGCTCCTTCCCGTACTAGGGCTGGCATACAGATTTGGAAGCGCACCCGCTGGCTTGGTGGGCTGCAGATGGCGCTGCTGGCGGGGACCAGGGTACTGCACCCCGCAGGGCACCAGCTGCCCCCGGCTTGCAGGGCTGCCCTGCAGGGTGCTGGCAGGGGCCGGGGCCGGACACGCTCTCTCCACTCCAGCCTGCCGCTGGCTGCACCCCACACAGGGCAGCCCTGACGCCTCTTTTCCCATCCCCAGATCCAGAACCCCTCCTGGATTGGCAACAATGGTGCTGCCTCCCCCGTGCCTGCCTGCGTCGTCCCCTGCGAGACAGTGCCCTCCTGCATGTCCCCCCATGGTCACCCCCACGCAGCCGGTGGCGTCTCCGAGTTCCTCGGCGTCTCCGGCCCCGGCAGCCACGTGGGACAGACTCACATGGGCGGCCTCTTCGGCACGGCCGGGATGAGCCCCGGCCTCAATGGCTACGAGCTGAACAGCGAGCCGGACCGCAAGACCTCCAGCATCGCTGCCCTGAGGATGAAAGCAAAGGAGCACAGCGCCGCAATCTCTTGGGCAACATGACAGGGCTGCAGCCCAGTGCCCGCGAGACGTGAAGAGAGCACACGGGGACAGCCGAATAAATCCATCCGCTTGGACTCCAGACAGCAGTTGCCTCCTCGAGGATTTGAATGCAGCACTTTTAGCTACCCTAGGTATATAAAGTACATATGTTAATGTAAGTGAAGTGTTTCCAGCATGAAAATGGCAGCTCCTGGCTTCCTGGGATTCAGGTGGGGAGAGGGAGGCTGTGGAGCAGCACCTCTTCCAGTGAGATCTGGGTTGGGATGTGTCCCCTCTTACTGCCACCTCCCTAGTAACCTGGGCATTTTTTCTCCCTGCTCCTTTCTCTGACACCAGATTTGCCTTTCCAAAGAGCAAGAGCCCACTGGCATTTCAGCAGCTTCCCCGATCCCATCACATCCCATACACACACACAACTTCCCCTCCCATTTTGTCGACAGTGTTGCTCAGATCTGTTCTGCCCTGGGCAGGGGACTGGATGGGGACTCTGGCACCAGCAAAGAGGCACTTCTCAGGCTGCTCCTGTCCTCCTCTCAGGAGCCACAACTTCCCACAGCTGAACAGGGAACAGGGCTGGGAAGATACCTGCGGATAGAAAGAAGGCAACATTATCCCATCTCCTCCTACCCTGCTTTCTCTCCATCTTGCAGCCTGAGATGAAGCACAGAGCCGTAGAGGCCTGTGAAGGGGATGCCTCTCTTCCCAGCATGGCACGGTGACACCACGCTGGGAGCCTTTGCCAGCTCTTTGGTCACCTGGCTGGAGGTGCACCCCAGCAGATGACAGCTTCTCAGCATGACCGGCTGCCCCAGGAGCACCTGGCATTTGCTTTGCCGTGCTCGTGGTCAATACTGAGGCTCATGCGCAAAGCGAGGCATCAGAATGTTTCCTCTGGCTTTCACTGTGTCGGGAACTACTATCCTCAGTTTAGACAGAGCAGCTATGGGAGGGGACTACAGCTGCTGTGTGAATCCACAGGTCCCCAAAGGGATGCTCTGAGAAGCAGGTCAAGTGGTAGCACACAGCCGTGGTGGCGTGAGGCCATCGAACTGCTCACACACCTCCCGGGGTCAGATACGTGCAATGACAGGCCCTCCCCGCAGCCCTCGACCAGAGCCCCACTGCATGCAGCTGCTGCGGGCATCTCCGTGCAGGGGACAGTGCAGGGGACAGGCTGAGAAGGGACCCAAGGCTGGGTGAGGTGATGCTTCCTCATCTTCAGCCACCTCAGATCCTCTTCACCTTGCAGAGGAAGCAGGAGACACTAGAACTTGCCTGGTTTGTCTGAACTAATATGCGTCCTCCGGTTTTCCCTTCCAGTGCTCTTACCTGCACAGTGCTGTTAAGTAAGAACTCCTTCACAAGGCTAAATATTTTCTAAGCTTTGGAACATCCTTTCACCCTACTGAATTATCACCAGGGAGAAGCCAAAGGTCAGCTGAGCGCTATCAACCATGCGTCAGGTTCCACTTGAGCAGGGACAGCCATCTCTGAGTTTCACAAGGGAACTACAGGATTTTACTCCCAGAAAGATCTGTATGTCACCCTGCCCTCCCTCCTCATGCTCAGTGTTGGGGAATCTTGTAGTTCAAGGCCCAGGAATTTTTAACGGTCTTTGAAAAGGCTCCAAATAAGCTATAACCAAATGTCAGGTTTCAGGTTAACAAGGTATACAAGTATTTCTATAGTGCCTAGACTGCCATACACTACATAGGTCAGGGTGTCAAACTCATTTTCACCGGGGGCCACATCAGCCTCACAGTTGCCTTCAAAGGGCTGAATGTACTTTTAGGACTGTATAAACGTAACTACTCCTACACCCTGACACCCCTGACATAGATGATACACCATTCCTAGATCAAATGTAACATGTATTTACTGGAATAAGAGAAGACCAGTAGTACTGTCTGTTTTCTGTCCTCAGAAATGTGAAGCCACAGGGAACCAGCACACATTTTTTAACCCCAATGTGGTTATGGCCAGGGCCTCTCCCACCATAAGCAGCCAGGACTTACGTCCCAGCCTAATCATTCAGCCCAGCAATCGGGCACGATGGCTTAGGTGCTGAAAGTGATGCTGACAACTGACCCAGACAGGATCACGCTGGCCAGCCAGAGGTACCCATCACCTGCACCGGGCACCCAGAAACCACTGAGGGTCTCGGGCCACCCAGGCACTAGTGGCAGGAGGCAGTTTCTCCAGCAGATGTTGTTCAGACAGCTGGGCGCAGTGCCGAGAGCATCTTCCCAGGTACACCGGGCAGCACGACACGTCCCACGGTCAGCAGGCAATCCTGTGAAGGGCCACTGTCCAAACAGCCCAGTAATGTCACTGACATGGCAAATTATCATAGCACCAGGCAAAGCTGGGGAGTGGGCAGGCATGTGGGGATGGGTCCCGTGTGGCCTGCAGGTATCGAAGGCAGGAGGGCCGTAGCCATTCAAGAGGTTAGCTGCATTCCCTACTGAAGTTAAAGGGTAGCTTTTCCTCATGGACTTCCACGGGGCCAGGATTTCACCTGAGCCGTTTAACAGCCCAGAGGATTAAGTGCTGTATCCCTTGTCTTGTTAGAGAGAGGATAGGCTCCTGACAGCAGACTCGGCATTCACAGAGGCTTGGCGTCCGCTTTCTCTCACCCTAAAATCCATGTTCAAAGCACATGTTGGACTCACTCAACCTATTTTAAACACCACCGCGCATGCCCGGCCCTGAGTCTGCCTGAAAGCACCACAAGGTGAGGGGGGATGTCGTTCCTTGGGGTCCTCTGCTGCTGAGTTTCCTTCCCGCTGCTCGCAGGGCTCTGCCTCGCTTTGCCGGGCTCTGCCTCCCATCGTGGGGCTCTGCCTCCCATTGCGGGGCTCTGCCTCCCATTGCGGGGCTCTGCCTTGCTTTGCCGGGCTCTGCCGCCACACCAGCACAGCCTCTCGCACACACACCTGGGGGTCACGCCGCAGGGCATTCCCCTCAAAAGCCTCTGAAGGCAGCCATTCAGGCAGTTTTTAAGACACGTGCATCTGTATCTACACATATTTTTTAATTAATTTAAAAGTTTTTTAAAACTAGCTGTTAAATTAACAAGAAAAACTGTGTAAATATATATATACTTTTATATATATATGTATCTTAACCTAGCCAACCTGCGGCTACTGCGTTTCTTAAGGGTCACAGGGTCAGTGCTGTTCTTTGCAATCTCAAGTTACCACAATGATGCCTTTTTTAATTATTATTGTTATTAATACCTTTCAACTCTATTTATGACTTTCTTCTCTATTTATTTTTTTATTTAGTACATTACCCCTGTCCATACATTGAGTTATGATTCCCTAGCTTGGACTTGCCTTTGAAGCTGCAAGCTTCATCCCCAGCTACTGCCAAAATGTGTCAGCAGGCCTGGCTGCCCAAGCCCCTGCCATGCTAGTGCCCACGGCGGCATCTGCTGTGGATGCAGCAGCCAACCAGCCGGGCTCTCTCAGCTGCCCTCTCTGGCCTCACAGAGGTAGCAAAACACTCCTCCTAAGCAGTGCCGGGCCTGGCTGTCAAGCAGGTATCCTATGAGGGGGCTGCCTTTTGTTGCCCATGGTTAGAAACACCACAGAGATGTCTCAGAGCTTTGAGACTAGGAGGCAAATGGCAAGAGCAGCACAGGTTCCTGGCGCTGGCTTGTGGGTGGTTGGGTGCCACTTGCTGCCAAGTACTCGGAGGCACTTCTTGCCTACAAGCAGTAGTTAGTGCTTTGGTAGCTACTGCAAACCAGTGGTGAACAAGCCTAGCGGTTTGCTGGGCCCTGAGGTGTCCAAACTCTAAGGGCTGCTGTGCCTGAAGAAGCTCATGGAGACAAGCAAGATGGGGTCCAGGTTACCCCTCCAGGACATCACCCACCACCAGCACTGCCGTCCCCGCACTCCTCACAGGTTTGCCAGCCAGCAGCGGGGCTCCAGCTGCCTCCTCACGAACACGCTACTCAGTTCAGGTCTCACAGCCATAGCACCTACCCCGGTGGAGCCCAGAGAAAGACGAACGAGACAGCAAGGTGAAGGAGAACCAGCGTCCCTCTCACCTAGAGCCCATGGCAGCGTGTGAGCAAGCACGACTCCCTGCCAGAGCGCACCTGGCCAGAGCTGTGAGCATGGGCAGGGTGTAGGGGAAGGCCGTGTGTAGGGACAGTGTGTCACGCGCGAGGTCGCAGAGCCACAGCATGTGTGGATTCACCTGCCTCACCAGCCGTGGGGACACAGAGCCAAGCACGCCAGGGGTCCCGCCGTGCTGCCTGGGTAGGTCTGTCTGCCAGCGGGGGTGTTTCGGGGAGGTGCATTTCCACGTTTCGCAGAGTACACCCAGGCCAGGCAGCATGTTGTAAAACACTCTCCAAACAAAGGCAAAAAGGTAGTTTCCTGGAAAAGGTTTAAAAAATAATCAAGCAGAGGCAGAGCCCTGTGTTTATTTTGCTGCTCTGACTGACACAGCAAAAAGCAAACAGACCAAAGGAGAAATTAAACCCAAATGGGAAGGGGATGGAATCGGATGGGAAGTCATTCAGCCCTTCGCAGCTCCCTGGAGGGAGCTGGGAGCAGGCGACGGAGCAGCCTTGCACCCCCCAACTCTTTGCTGGTAACACGGTTCCCCACTCCCCCCACATAGCTAGGTAGGTAGGTAGAGCTAGGACTTTTATACTACTGATTTTGAAGGACAGTTTTCAATGTATAATAATATATCGGTTTAGGTGTGCAGTGTTTGAAAGAGAGACTGGGAGAAAGACAGAAAACAAACCTCAATCAATATTATGTTGGTTTTTGTTGTAAAATATTGTAACCTTGTATAAACGCAAACTTTTTTTTTCTTTAGCTTAATGGCCTGGGGTAGAACATATTAAAAAAAAAAAAGTTTTTTAAAAGTTCAGGAAAAAAAAGAATAAAAAAATCATTTAAAATGTTGCCATGTGAGGTTTGTGCCATGCAATGTTATTGCCTATGCAGCCATGTATTACCAGTTCATTACAGTGGAATATTAAAAAAGAGCAAAGAGTCTTGCAGCTTGGTTCTTTTTATCTTTTTTTTTGTTGTTGTTATAAAGTAAGTTATTGCACTTGCAGCTTTTTTGTTTTGGTTTGGTTTTTCTGGGGGGGGAAGTGGTAGGGACTGGTATTTCTGGGCACCGGTTTTTATGTTTGCAGTTTTCGACAGGAGCAGCATCGCTGGGAAGGACCCTGCTTCCCAGCCGAGGAGGCACAAACACTGTTGTTGTTGGTTTGGTTTGCAATAAACTCTTTCTCTTCTCTCCTCTCAACTGCAATCTGGCTGGTTTGTTCCTGACTCATGACAGATGAAATGTGATCAGAGGGGCCTCCAAAATCTCAGGTTAATTGAAGTTGGCAAAAAATACTAACAGTGCCCTTTTGAACTGCTGACACAGCGCAGGATGGATTAGCCGGGGGTAGATTAACAACAGGTGGCAGCTCACGGGCCCACTGCCTCTCCCCCTACAAAGAGAGGGTTCACAGCCAGCAGCCGGGCACGGGAACGTCCTGCCAGCCAGCTCCGGGCTAACTGGGCCTCTCCACCTCGGAGAGCATCACAGGGAAGAGGAGAATGGTCTTAGGGCTCAGGAGATGCTGTTTCTGGCAGCATTGCAGCCTTGCAGCCTTGCAGGGCTCCTTTTGGCTCCCCAGCCTTTCCCAAGCAGTCCATAACGAGGCAGCAGACAATCCACTACGGCTGACACAGGGAGAAGTGAGTTGGTAACAAGATGCTGAGGAGCTGGGGAGCCTCAGCCAGCTGGTTCCCCGCGCTACAGCACCACCGCTTTTACACAGCACGGCCATGCTCCAGGCGTTGCGGCACGAGGCCTCCTGAAGGCCAAAGAGAAGACACCCAGGGCTGGCCATGGGGGGACCTTCCCCTTGAAAGCGCTCCTCCTGCCATGTTCCGCTGGTCCAGCCACGCTCCCTCCCCTCCCAGCTCTGCTCTGGCAGAGGCTTTCAAGCCTCACGCACCCTCCCGGGCTGCGGGGCAGACCAAGGCCTCAGGGCTTTGCCTCTCCCTGTGCGGAGGCGAGGGCTTGTCTCAGCCCCACACGTTCCCAGAGCACACCTCTTGCCCCATCCCAGTGTGGGGAAAACTGGCTTCTGGGAGGGCCCTTTCTGCTGCTTCCACCCCATCAATAACTCAGCTGAGGCCGCCTTTCCCTCAGACTCCACAGAACCACCGGCACCAGTAAGAGCCCAAGCCCCTGCACCCAGATGCTGGGTGAACCAGAAAGTGGCTTTTGCGTTTAGGCAGAGCCGAGAAGGTGTCCGGCAGCTGTCAACAACCCATCAAGACCTGCAGAGCCCCTCTGGCCTTTCCATCAGCTGGCTGGGAGCATCAGCTCGGTTCAGATGGAGCATGGCTGTTTTCCATCTCGCAAAGAAATGGATAATGCAGGTGCTGTTGCAAGCTTATCCATTCTTCTCACTTGTAGGAGAAAAATTCCTTCCCTCCCCAAGCACTCAAAGCCAGATTCTCCAGATGTTGGCAAAGCTCAGGCTGTTGAGAGCCTATAAGCCAGTTTCAGTAACATCCTACTTGTACAGGTTTACGTCAGAAATTGCTCCTGGCCTGAACATTGCCAAAGAGCTAAAACATTTCTCTATAAACTCTAGAGAGGGGCAGGACTCAGATTAGAAACGTGCATTCTTTTCTTGAAGCTGCACTTTCCTACTGGCATTACAGGAATTGTTTAAAACACATGGAAAAATTTCCCTAGGAGGTGTGGCTACAGCACCCAGGTTAACGTGTTACTTCTCTGCTGGAGAATATGACTCTGAGGCAGGGCAAAGTTCGGGCAGTTTTAATGAAAAACAATTTTTTCTTCCTGTAAACTAAACTGATTTGCCTTTTTTTCTTCCTCTTTTTAAAAGCAGGTTATTAACCTTTAAGCAGATGGATGTACAGTAATCTTCTCATTGGCACGGAAAGTATCAGCCATGCAAGGTGCATCTATTTACGGCCAGCTGGAGCCCACATGTAAAGGTGTTGCATTTAATCTGAGACAAACAAGTGTTTATTATTTGTGAAAGGATCTTCCACTTTCTCTTGCTTTTCAGTTCGTAACTTACTCACGGGGAAATGACAGATGCTCCGAGTTAGCAATCTGCTCCTTTGCTGCGGCCTTGCTGGATTCCTGGATCTCATTTTACGGTCCTTTCTGCTTCAAACCTTTTGCCCTGCCTGTTTGCATGAAGTGTGGCAAAGGGGCTATTGTTCCCGTCAGTCTTCGGCTGAAGGCATCCAGTACTAACTGCGCCCAGCACACAGCTGAGACCTGGCCCTCCCTTCCAAAGAAAAGTTTTACAGAAGAAGCACCTCTAAGTTTTCCAACAGCCAGGTGAGAAATGGTGTTTTTCTTGAGTGTCTGGCTATACGGACACACAGAAGGGAAGACAGCGCCTTTGGTCTGAAAACCTCAGCTGTCTTTCCAAGGGACTATGTGCTTATCTACTCTATGAGCATGAGATATTCACACTGGGCATGTGGATATCTGTAAGTGGCACTTTTCAGTCAGTCCCAGGCTTCGGCTTTTAGTTTTATGGGTTCCCACTGCTGTACAGAATGGGGGTGGGGGGCAGAAGAGCTAAGCTTCATCTGTAAAAGCACAGGGTGCAAGAGTAACCACATCTCATAGTCACACACCGATAACCTCATGTGGGTCTGTATATCCCATGTTCTTTACACCTTTGCTGGTCAAATGGTCCAGCTTTTACCTTTTTCCAGTTCCCCGCCAACTAAAATTTAGGTGAAAAATCCAACAGATGTGACTTAAAAATTGAACTGATATTTTATTTTTCTTATGACTCTGTAGAAATAGTCAAAACATGTATTCTCTCTCTGTAGAGACACTGGGTTCCCTCCTTGCCCAACTTAACTGTTGTCTCCTCCCCTGCATACAGTCTGGTACTGAGCACTGATTGAAGTTGATAGACCTAATGAAACCACGACCAAGTTGCCCTGATCTCAGTCCACAGTTACTGCAGAGCTGTCATGCTTGTCTGGAGCAAGAGAACTTCCTACGCATGCAAGTAAACAGGCATTTAGAATGAGTAAAGGATATCGGAAGTAGAATTACTGGATCCTTTTCCAGACAAATGAAGACAGCAAGCAGGCAACTTTGCGGGGAGAACCTTTGAGCTGCACTGTTTTCAGTCAGAAAACTTCCTGCACGCCGCTAGCTCCATACCACCCTACTTAATTACCTCAATTGATGCCGTTATCCTTTAATGGGAAACATAAGTCACTTTCAAACCAGCCACAAGAAGCTGCAGACAGGGGAATCCTGAAGATCAGCAGAGGTAGGACTGCCTTATAGCCATTTCCATCAGGCTGAAATTACACAGAGTGCACCAGGAATGTCTCTAAATGGCTTCAAGCCAGGGCAGGCTGAAGCACGCCGACACTGAAAGCCAAGGCTCATGGTCCCCTACCTTGGTATTCAGCCACCCAAAACTCCAAACAAACATCAGTTCAAAGTGTGGCCATTCTGCTAAAACACAGGCTTGGGATACTTGTGTTCAATCCTGTTTTTACCCACACAACTCCTCAGGCCTTGGGTATATCACAGATTCTCTCCTTTTGCTAATCTGCAGTAACAGGGAAGAGGCTGATCTTAATCAAGCAGGACTGTGAAGCTCCATTTACTGCGCTCAGACACAGCAGTGGCAAATGCCACAGAAAGAACTTCCAGAGTCCTACATCCACTCCCGACAGCATCAGATACAACGGAAGGACCCATGACGCGACAGTAAAGCAAAAGTGCTCTAGGTGATTTCCCTGTTAGGCAAATGCTCTATGTATCATGACTACCTGCTTGTGGGCTAACTCTCACATCCTACAGAAAGATGCAAAGAATACTGTGTTCAGAGTTGTCTGGCAATTTTTGACATAAATGATTTCTTTCAGCCTAAAAATCGAAAAGACAATGTAGGTGGAACATTTGCCTAGTATTTGCTCTGCTCTTGTCAGCTCTTCAGGATCAGACCAAGGTTTGCATTAGGACCAGCTCACTTTCTGGCACATATTTCATCTAACACAACTTTGCAGAATTTTTTTTTTTTTTTTACTTTAAGTATATGGAGGAGACTATCCATGATTGCCAGAACTACCTGTAGTTTACATTTTAGTTTACAGGAGAACATGCTTTGCAGCAGTCCTAGTAAAATTTAAACATGCAAGCCTAAGAAGAATCGTGAAAAAAAAATCATACTTTATCTGATCGCTGGTTAGGGCTTTTAAAATCCATTTTCTCATCAGCACCATCAATATCAGTTGTTCTTTCCTGTGTTGTGCTGCAGTCCTGTTACGACAGCAGCTTCTGTGTGAAAGGGTCAAACAGAGGATTTACGTAGTACTGATTAAGCAGTTCAAGATCCTTCCTGATTAAAAGGTGCTCTGCCTCTGAGGAGCACCCAAGGAACCAGACACCCATTATGGAGGGCATTCATACCAAATCTTGAAGGTATTTTTAACATTAAAATTGCCCACCTCAAGCCATTTTCATGTCTCTCATTATAGTGTTTTTCCACAGTGCTCAACATGCACCAATACAGCCTAAAAGCAAAATGAGTCAGAAGTGCTGAGCATCTCTTAAATCCCACCTCACAATTATTTTGGTATCTGTATCTCCTACACCCTTAAGCTTAAAAGGCCTGTGCACTGATAATTGACAGGGATAAACTAGTTGCTGCAGTAAAGCATACTTGAAGCACACCAGTGGAAGGATGACGGGCAGTACGAAGTCCAGGTACAGGAGCTGGAGATGGCAGGATAGAGTAACTCAGTACATTAGGGCCTGAATTAGCACGTCCTGTAATGAGACAGCGGAGCTGTGAGGAAGGAAAGAGTCAACACGTTGTAGGGGGAGTTGATGATGCTAAAACTCTGTGTGTTAGACTCACCGCGACCGGCAGGGCAAGCACTGCGGCACATCGCACCCCTGGCGATGCACGAACAGCGAGGTGGCCACGCACACGGGCTGCCCTTTGCAGCACGCTCAGCAGGGACTGCACTGCTGTGCTCCCAGCTGACACCACACCCCAGGCCACCATCTACCTCTGTGACTCGGCCAAAGCTTTTCTCAAAAGCACAATTCTTCAACGTTTGCTGGTTTTCTTCACAAAAGGAGAAAGGGTCTGTTCCCTATTTCTCCAAGATAAATGCTACTGTCAAATCTTGGCAGAAAATTAGAGCAACAACTACTCTCTCTGAAAAGGTGACTGGGATGAATTCGTGCAGAGCAAACTTCTACTTCAAAGACAACCATCCAACTCCAGTTATGGCAAAGACAAAATACTGATGGATCTTTCTGAAGTACACTGCACATATTCAGGTTTAACACAGATTTATGTAGCAAAACAGCCTGTCACTGCAATTCTCCCTTCTAAACGCATCCATGTTTCCTTTTGCCACTCCAGAGGTGAAATACAACAAACACTCTTTGGATCTGCTTTTTAATATACCAATATTAAAAAGTTAACAATGACCTTAATTTAAAGATTGACAACAAACACATTCCAAATCAGACATACAGGTACATCTTACCTTTACTGATTTTGCATCAAGAACATCATAATTATAAATGTAGAGGGTAAGCTGGCAATTTTACTTTTTTTTTTTCTTTTACAATCAATTGCCCAATTTTTTCCATGGAACAAACCAGAGACAAATTACCATCTGAATGAGATGGCTCTATGTAAGCAACTGTAAAATGAAAAAGGACAAAACACAACTGATACAGGTCACTGGGCATTTGGTAGACGGGGAATCCACTCCGATAGTCTGGGATGCAGGCACAAGGACCTGTTGCCTTTTATGGACCTGAAACTATAGATCAGTTTTGGAGGGATGGTTAAGCTGTCGTCACCTAAAAATATTCCACCCACTATTTGAAATCCTCCATGTCTTTTAAGACACTGTGCAAAAATCCTGGCTTATTGAGAAAGAACCACGAAATCACAGCAGCTTCATAACTCCGTGCAAGGAAGATGTTACAAACTCAATTATACTGCAAAGGCCTGCCGAGTGGAGATCAGCCCCAAAGGAACAGACAAAACTGAAGTGACTACTACACTGTCATAACTACCCTTTTAAAGCAAGCTTTTCAAGGGAAATATGCTGGTATTTCCTGACGCTTAAGCACCAGGACATAAATCAACAGGAAGATTCAGAAAGAAAGTTCATGTGAATGAACCCGAGAGGCTGCAATGGAGAAGCAGCGAGTGACAAACCTTCCTCTATCTTGTGACACCCACTGTGCAGCCAGCAGTTGTTGTCACTGCAACAGCTATCCTCCCAGCTCCCCAACACCCCCTCCCGCTGCAACTGAGGAACAAAACAAAGACTGCAGCGAAAAACATTTACTAGTAATTAAACATTCCCAGAGATCGGACGATCCATTTTACAGGCACATCCCAGGGGAGTTGTGAAGTGAAGCATCCCCTCAGAGCTATTGTTCCAATATGATTTTCATTCACAGCACATCCACTGCGTTGGGCAATAAGATAAGTCTTAGTGGGGGTGAGACAAATAGGAGCAGATGTTTCCTGTTTCCAGCCTGATTTTCGTTTGGTTCCTGTCATTGCTGCCTATCCAGCTTAGGAGAGGGGGTGAACTGTGATGCCTAACACTTGTCCTATTGTTTGGGGTTTGGCAAAATCTGAGGAATAAGGTTGCTCGCAGAGTAAGAGAAAAACAGCCCATCAAGTAGGACGTCTCTGTAACTGGCAGCAGCGGAGGTTCCAAAAGACAGTCAAATCACCCACAGCAGTATCAGTCAATTACCCCACGTGGTAACAAACACTTCATCAGCGGAGCTGGAATAGAGATTCCTTTCTCAACTTAACTAGAGATCATCTTTAACGTTGCAGGGGAAGAGGTAGTAGTCCAGGCCATTTTATTTCTAATTTTGCTGCATTTAATTTTCTAACTTGGATTAATTTCAGTACTGGAAACAATTCCGATGTTTGCAAGAAATGTAAAGTTTCTCCAAAAGCCTTCCTAAGCTGGATGTTTCAGTGGCAGCCTATGGCAATGGGTTCCTTAGTTAAATTTCAAGCAAAGATCCAGCAGCTTTTCCAATAATGGTAATTTATAGGAGTTTGTTAAGTGTGTGTTAACAGTGTCTTGCACAGACACACATCCCCCTGTGCATTGAAGCTGTTAACTCAGAATTTCTGTGAACTGAAGTGTTTTACAAATAAGTACTAAACCAAGTAGTTGTTTGCTGAAGAGGATTCAGATGTGAAAACCTCTCTTCATGGCTGTTGTTTCAATGTATGGCTACAATATAAAACTGCAACCTGACTGCTCTGTTTGATAATGAAAAGCAAAAATAAAGACAGACTGAAAGGTACAACTAATTCTGACACTGAGTCAGAGTCTCTTGCACAGACACAGCAGAAAACCTGAGATTTATACAGGAAGAAGTGCAACAATTGGAGTTCTGTTCTGCATGTCTCTGCTTTGAAGGAGACCATCCGCCAAGCTGCTGTGTATCTCAATTCACATCAAAATAATTTAAGTAAAACAAAATGCTTTGCCCTTTAAACCATGTGACAACACACAGATTTTTGCTGATGATGATGTAAAAAAATAAACATTTGTCTCACTAGGTAGAAAAAAAAGTTACACAGTTATCTAGGCCAACAATTAAGCTCAAAAGACAGAGGCCCACCAAGCATACAGGCAGTAAACCGCTCCCAAAAGAGAACAGCTATACATTGCAGACAGTTGCTTTGAATGGATGGATGCTTACAAACCAGAGAACTGCAGCATGTTTGATAGGTCAGTCATGTCAGTCAGAATACAGAAAGCGAGATTCTCTTTTATTCTTCCAGGTGCATGGCCTCCATTGGAGAAAAGTGTGTGTTTGACATTTCTGGGAAGACCCATGAATAGATTCAAACCTCTGCGAGCAACAGAGAAGCAGTTATTCAGCTTTCCGTTACATCTTTGTGCAATGCAAAGGAAAGATAAGATAGCAGAATAGAACATTAATTCCCATCTCCCTCAGATGTAACCCACTCTCTAGTGGTCTTTTTCTTCAGGCTTTATATCCCTCATAGCACCTTTTCAGCCGTCATTTTCGTCACTCCGGTTTGTCGCACAGCTGCCTTTACAAGCTGCCGATATTGGGAAAGCTCTTCAGTTTCTCAGGAAAGTCATCTTTGTACAGGACAGGGTCAGCACGGTGCTCCACCACTTTCAGAGGCATGGTCCCAAAGACAGAGGCAAACTTATTGATGCATTCAGATCTGGTGAAAGGGAAAGCAGTGTAATTAAGAATGCCAACAACTGGGCTGGCTACCAGCTCCCATACCAACATAACCGGTAGAAACCTTCCCTCTTGCGCTTGGAAGTCGTTCAGCTGTGCTGGCTACTAATAAATAAAAAGAGAGCCTCACTGGAGAGAGAACTGAAAAGAAGTTGGTGTTCTTTGATTTATCCATTTAATCACAGAGACGAGCAAGGGGATGCTGGCAGCAGCACATGTGCACATGGAGGTCAAAGCTTCCCTCCTCCCTCCCCCTAGAATTCCAGTCATTCTTAAAGCAATGTACATGCTGTAAACCAGAACAGATTAACTGCCAACATGTCTCTTAAAGGGCCACTGTTGGGTCAGTTTGGCTCATAACAAAGGTTCTGCAAAAAACAAGCCTTTGTGAAAATCGAGTTCTAAAAAAGAAAAAAAAAATCAGTTTTTTTTTTCAGACTTCTTCAGAAGCTCCGTCTTTTCCCACAAAAATAAACATGCCTCAGCGTATAGACAGCGCTGATTGTACTGTAACTTAAAAGTGCAGTTGAAAAAAACCTACAAAATGAAACTAGCTAGCTTATTTTCTTTGTCTAAATAAAGAGATATTGAGCAGTAAGGCATCACATTAGCACAACGATGATCGGACCACTGATGACTCTTTCAGTTTTAATAATCTCAGGTGTCAGTAATGCTGTGGAAGGGAACAGCCATGTGCTTCAGAAAACAAGCAAACAGATGTTTAACCTTACATCGCTCCGTTAACTCTTTCACTGAAAGGCACGGTACCTGTGGAAGCCAGGCAGGGGAAACGGTCACCTCAGCCAGCGCTCGGCTAACCTTAGCTGAGGACTTTATAAAACAGCTTGTGAGAACTTCACACACCAAGAATTGTGACAGCAGTGCCCAACACATAAAATAACAGAGACAGCTGCAAGAAAACAGGTCACGTTTCTTCTGCCATTTAAAAGGGAAAACACAAAAGAAATGAGCACTTGGACCCGGCTCCAGGGCCTGCCGTGCTGCAGGAGGCCCCGGAGCAGGCCTCGCTCTCCAGCCACCGCACCCTCTCCCAACCCCGACCCCTTCGGAGCGGGAGGGGGTCACTGCGGCTCCAGGATAATTTTCCTCAACAGACCCGGTCAATCACACCAACCGAGTGTGACAGCTTTGTGATGGGGACTGCTCAACACTGCCCCAAACACTCTTTTGAAGTAGATGGGACAGCAAGACTGGTTTTCAAAATTAATTCCTCAGCCTGTGAGCCATTCCATGGCTCCCTCCTTAACTAGAGTAAATGACAGGAAAACACAAAGCCCAGGTTGTTAAAGTGCTACATCTCTACATAGCTGTTTCAAGCTATAATGGTCATATTTCAGGCTATTTTCTGGTCTGAGTAAAGTGACAGAAAACTACTTCATACGGGTAATACGTGAATAAAATATTCAGATATTTTACTTTCTGCTATCTTCTCATCCCCTCATACTTCTCCCTACCTCCAGATTCAAATCTCCGGACTAGGAAACAAACGAAGAGGAATTCAGAGTGTAAGAGGAAACCGTGTACAGTGGGAAGCAACCTCCAGATCTGACACAAGCACAGTTTGCTCCAGAGCAGCACAGATTTGAACAAGCAAAGGAGCCACCAGTCAGGACTGAAGCAAAGAGACCCAAGTAGCTGTTCAACCTCTGCAATAACACGGGGAACCATCAGGAGGGTGGGCTTTGGGCCCTGGGCACAGAAAGGTTACAGCAACACAGAGAACAGGAACCAAGTGTTTTCTTCAGGATCACTAAGCAGTTCCTGTTGCCTCCTCGAGATGCCCAACATAAGATACATTAAAGGCATCTGATTTTCGGGATAAGACCAGACTTCCAAATCATCTGTTACTTCAGAGAAATGTGTATAACTGTAATGCAAGTTGTGTGTATTGGAGAAGTCTCATAGCAGAAAAAGCACAAACTTCACAGGCAAAGAGATAAGACGCATGGGGAGATGTGCATGTGAGAAGTTTGCACAGCTGCTGGCCCTCACTGCCTTCTGGAACACAAGAATACTTCTAGGCTACTGGTTCAAATCCTGCCTCTGCCAGTCATGACTGAAAGACACTGTAATGTAACAGCTGCTTGGCGGCCGGTGTGAAATGAATTAGTTATCTCAGCCTGCTGCCTGGTAGGCAGGTGTCCACATTGCACCAGCCGTTGTCACAATCAGAGTGAAGCAGCAACCTCAGAGCAAATGACAAAACTAAGCGGATAGTGGAGATAAAACTGACCTCTTCCCTCCAGAGGTTATACTCCTAAATCACAGATGAGGTCATACAAGAAAATATCAAGGTAGAATCCTTCTACAGCCAAACTTACTCTGTTGGCAAGACCATTCAAGCATACCAGTACAATATCTTTAACCACAAATAAAGCACTTAATTGTTAAAGAAATTTAAAAAATGAAAAATCAGTATGTTCTAATCACTCTGGCTGAATCAGAAAAGTTAGTCCTCAGGAAATAATCAAATTCGAGCATCAGAAACAGGTTTTTTGGGATGAAAAATGTCATACACAAGCCACAAAATGTGTTCAAAAAAGCCGCTTCTTTCAAAAAATTTCATCTCCTGCACTGAACTAAATCACTTGCATTCCAAAGCCGCTGCCATTTTTGGACAATATAAACTAGAAAGGACAGCTAGAACATTAAACATTCAAAGCTAGGTAGCCAAGAGAATGCTACATCTCACCTTAATATGGAGGGAAGGTGTTTTTCTTGGCTGCACCAATAGTTTTGCAAATTCATACTAACAAAGGCATGCTTGCTTCCAAGAATTCTTTTTCTTTTTTCCCTTGCTCTGCTGACAACGTGCAGTTGTGCTCAACAAAGAATTAAGATTCTGTGAACTCAGAAATTGAGAGCCCTGTTGCCCCTGGCAGACTGGGTGAACTTTGTGCCTGTCAAGGTCTCTCTTAATCAGTCTCCTCTCCCTTATAACCCAAATATTTTTTGGCAGGGTAACTCTGCACCTGCAGCCTTTGCTGGTTACCTGGTCTGTTTGCACCTCAAGGGAATGGCTTCCTATTTTGACTCTAACAACTACTTCCAGGTCCTAAATAAGACATTGCTGCTAATGTCACCACAGAAGCACTTCAGCCCTCTGTTGTATTTACTGTACAGGCAGTTGCCCTCTAGGCTGCGTTTTAGAGAGTTCTCCATTTTTGAGAGGCAGATGCAAAGACGCTGAAGGCAGTAAACTTGTTGCTACTTAAATGGCACCTGTAAATACAGCGATTGTGAGATCTTCCTACAGCTTCTTGTGGATTGAGGTAAAGGCTAACCTAGGGCAAGAAGGGGATTCTAGATTCAAAGCTTTCTTTAGTGAATATGTTTTAATGATGGAGCTTGATAACCCTGGGGACTGAAGTCTTTTATTGATCTCAGAGAAATTACACAGCAGGAAGAATAGCAGTGTTGGCTTTCCCATGATTCACTGTTAATATCCTTCAATATTGGTCAAAAAAAAAAAATCTCTTCATAAGAGAGAGAGTTCAACTGGACCATCTTCCCTTCGTCTTCGCTGAGTGTCCAAAGGCCCAACAGAACTGGGTAGTTAGATGTCTCTCCTGGACAGATCTCCACAACTGACGTCTCAAATCTTTTACACTCACAAAACAATCATCAGGCAGTTGCATCTCTCTGCTATTTCTGAACCAGAAACCTAACACTAAACGTTGTGCATGCCCATGACTACCCTGATAAACGCTTTGTTTCTCAAACAGTAGGTTGATCCCTGAATATCTGGGCAACTAATTAGCTCAGACTACCTGGTCACTATTTCTGAATGCTAAAAACAAGGAGCCAGGCACTTTGGGAAGTTGCAAGTGAAGCTGATAATGGCTTTTTGCCTGATGTCCCAGGTATCATTCTCAGTACCCAACACTGTAAAGTTATCTCTACAAAGTTACTCTTTTATAACATGTCAAGGATTCCCTGATGCATTAAGTTTTTTCCATTCAGGTTCTCTCCTGACCCTGAAAACAGCTAGTGTGTACATATATATACACATATATATGAGACATAAGAGCCTTACTGCGAAGGTAGGAAAATTTCTCTAGGAGTTGCTATCATTTATTATCCACTTAAAATGAATAGCTAGAAGATTCAAAAAAAGAAACCCTTTCAGATTTTCAAATAACTCGCTTACATTGAAGGTAGATAACAACAACACAGGGTGAGAAGGCATTAGGTGTAACATGCAGTTTCAGTACATTAACGATCTTCAAAATGAAGTCTGAATATATCCAAACTGTATATCCCTCCAGATTTTCTTCTGCCCCCAGACTCTGTCCCTGCATGTACTCCTTTGGCTGGGCAAATAAAAGTATGTGGATTTGCAGTCAATCTAACATTTCCCACAATCCAGCTATCTCCTCTGCTGGAAACTACAGAGAAGCAAAGCAACAGTTTAAACATGTTCTCAATAAACTGTCAATGATACTTAACTCTGAGGATACAAGAATTGCCATAGACATGGAAACATGACCTTTACCCTGCATCATAATGCACTTTGGAGCAAAATGCACTTTTTCATCTTCTGTTTTTATAGCGTTTACCTTAATGAGAACCTAGTTCATGACCAAAATTCCTATATGCTGTTGTAAAGCTACTAGTACGATCATAGGAAAGCTCAACTGGCTTCAGGTAGTCCCTCCTGTAAGCCAGTGCAGAACTGCTGGACAAGCGACAACCTCTTCTGCTTCCCCTTCAGCTAACATTTAAGATCTACAAAGCTTTCAGCTGTTTCCTTAAGAAGTTTTCTGCAGAGTAATTTTTACCAGCTTACGGGTTACATTTTACTTCTGACTTGCATACTCCCTTTTTTAATCCAGCCTTAGCATACATCCAGTCTAAATACCTTGTCACTAACCTGGGCAGTTATGCTCTTCAACGCCTGGCATGACGCTTGGTTAATAATCAATTAGCCAAACTATGTATGTGTTTGTGTGTGTTGTATAATGTGTGTTTACACATCAGACAGACACATGTATGCATTCTTTTTTCCAGTAAGACCCCAACCTAATAACCAGTTTTGCATTTGTTCACTGCACATATTACAATACATAAATATCACTTACATTGCTGAAGGCCAGTAAATGGACACAACATTCTAAATTTGCTGAGTACTGCAGAGAAGGCCAGAAAAAAGCTCACTGTTAAGATGATAACTGGTATAACTGCAATTAAGATATAACTGGTAAGATGACCATGTTACGTGTCTCAGTCCAAATCTGAAAT
The DNA here is from genome assembly GCA_013399365.1 of Pampusana beccarii. Taxonomy (NCBI): domain Eukaryota; kingdom Metazoa; phylum Chordata; class Aves; order Columbiformes; family Columbidae; genus Pampusana; species Pampusana beccarii. The sequence goes on from VWYH01010568.1 coordinate 490,524, forward strand.
GGCTTATTTTAAATGCCAATCAGGTTTTTTTTTTTTACTTTGTCACCCCTTCTGTTGGTGTCTTCCAACACTATGGCTATTCCTGCTTACCTACCCCATCAATTCCGTGGCTGCAAACTACTTTTCCCAAAGTTTGAAGGAGAGATGCAGCAGCCCAAGAAGCCCAAGGTGAAATGCCTCTGTCAGTCTTAGATCTCAGGTTAATTCCACCTAATAACTAGTATTCACACCTACTGTCAGGTAGCCCCTTTCAAACATGGGTGTTGAAAGGCTTTGTAGAAATGAAGAAACTTTCCCTTATTTTACACATTCAGAAGCCAAGGCAGTGGGAAGTTTAGTGTCTTGATCAAGGTTGGGAATCCATTTTACTGTAAAGCAGGGAATGCAACTCTTATACTTACCAGCTTTCAATATTTCAATCTAAACATTCCAAATACATACTTAATTTAAAAATTAAATTCTCACAAAAAATATAATAATGCTGCCGTTGTTAAAAATGTGACATGCAATTGCGCAGGAAAATGCCCTTCATTAGTGGAAGCAATGTGCTTCACAATCTTTGGAGGAAAGATAATGTACAAACACCAATTCAAACACATTATTAATAATTTATGTCCTTGTCACTTTTTGGTAAGCTAGCAAATGTCTGGTTAAAAAAAAATAAATCTCATACTCATTAGAGTTGATGTTCCACAGTAAAAGAGAAATGTGGTATTAGTGAAAGCACTGCCAATAACCTGAATGTCATATGTACCCCTTACGCTTTACAGCAAAGATGCTAAAAATTGTGCCCCTCTTAAGTCCTTTCTTGTAGTAGTCCACTTTTCAGTATCACATCATCCACTGTAGGAATGACTTATGCTGATCAAATCCATGCATCATTCTTTCAAAATTAGTAATTTACAGAAATACAATCAGTGAGCATTTTTGATCCTAATTTAAGGAGGCACAGGATAAGATTCTAGGGATCAGAACAAGGCAATCAAAGGAATAAAAGGCGGCCACTCACCTTTCCACCATGTGTGTTTGGTCCAGTGATAACCCATCAATTGCTGTGCATTCTGGACATTTGAACTTCTTTCGTGGGGTCACCTGCATATATCATCAATTATCAACAGAAGGGACATTAATCTCCTTGCACAGAGAGCAGCGCAATATCTCTGAACATGCCTGTAGTGTAAGCTGAGCTGTCTCAAAAAGGGGGGGATATAAAAAAAAAAAAGCCACTCCATTCAGCTCCATCTGGCCCGGCTGACTTGCAAAATTCACAGGGGCCCAATAAAAACGGCTTGGAGGGGTTTTTCCTTCTGTAACTGAAAAGAAGTGGTGATGACAAGCTCCTTAATTCCTGTTTAATGACTGTTTTCTCACTGCCAAGGTCCCTGTATAAACACCATTTGTTCTTGCAGCCATAACAGCGATGAAATATAGCTTCCCATACTTCACCGTAACGTTAATCCAACAGACGCTCTTTTGCTCACTCCAGTTAAGAGCTGACTGGCAAACTCTGCAAGACTCTCCGAATTGCACGGAGGTGCCAAATTACTCTGCTGTGCCCTCATACAGCTCAAAAACTTTTTCAGCAGAAACACACACTTTATCTTCTAAAGACTTTTCTAGGAAACGCAGCCACCAGTCCCAGTAAATGATGATGGACAGATGGGAAAATGGACCCTGCTAATTGAAGTAATGCCTGGTGGCCTCTAAATCTCATTCCAAGTTGACACACTTTGAAATGAATGTACAGAGTGAATGTCCAGACCTGAAAACGTGTCGAAACATGTCAGGAAATTAATTCAGGGATAAAAAGTTCATTTAAAGCTGATCTTGCAATTAACATTCTTGCAATTAACATTCCTATAAATCAGCTGTTGCCAGGCCATGACAGAGCGAGCTGTGGACAGTTGACAATTTCTTTCCTCTAGCAATCTCAAATAGTTAAAATATATGTATGTGGGCGTGCATATATACACACACATATATATACACTACCATTTGAATTATCTTTTTCATACCTCATCTAGATGGCTAAAATAACCACCAGAAACAACCGGTAAAAAAACAATTCTCTGTTCCAGTTAGCACAAAAGTTTTCGTAAAAGGGCTTTTCTACCGTGGAAGGAGAACAAGACATTATATCAGGGGTAAATGAGAGAAAAAGGAATATTAAGTAATATATTGAAGCCCACTAATATTATAAATTTATATGAGTATGTACATGATGTTTTTAAACTTTATAAAGTTAAGCTGCAGAAAAGTCCCACCTTAATGACTGATTTGCCAGTGACGTTTGCCACTAGAAAATTCATGGCAATATCTTCACAATTCATATGTGCATCCACCCAATTCTTGATGTCTCCAGGCATTTTGTAGGTGTAAAGATAGTTGAAATACTGCAGGACAGACAGAAAGAGAAGATCACTTTAAATGCCGATGCAGTAACTATAAGACACTAAATATCTCAATCACTGAAGAGTAGGCACCTAAGGATGGATTATAGGCAAATTGTGATACTGTCCTTCAGCCAAGGACTACTTTAGCAGATAGAAAATCATTTTTGTGTGCATAATTGCATAATTACTCCTTTCCTGACCAGCACACAAATTTCTTCACACGCAGTTTTCTTTTCTTGAACTGCTAGCTACAAAGCTACATTCACTGCAAAATTTGCTATGCAGTTACAGGTCATGCAAAATGGCAAGAGTTCTCCTGTAAGTTCATGAAGGCAGCAGTTTTATTTTACAGGCAGAGATAAATCAGTTGTTTTCACAGCAACTGAAAGAGGCTTAGAGCAAGTTTGCAATTGGTTCTCTGATTGTTGTGGAACATATAACCATGGCACCACAAAACACCCTCAGAAACACATACAGCTCTTCAGAAAAGGTTCACGTTGCACATTAGTATACTAGAAGTTGTATATTACCTTGTGATAGAACGCTGCCCCAGTGAGCACCATTGAGACTTCATTGGTCCACTCTGATTCATATTTCCATTTGTTCATCTCATGGTCCCAAAGATGCAGGCGGCCTGGATATCCAACCAACCTGTCAGGGAACTCGCGCCAAACCTAAAGAGGAAAAGACACGACACACTGCTAATCTGGCCTGCACAACAAGCAAACACAAATGTGCAGATGCAACATGTCTGCTGTTGGAGGGCAGAGCTACAGTGGTGCAAAGACCACTTCAGTTCTTCTAAGTGCCAGTTCTTGGAACAGGAAGTTGCCTGGAAGAAGTCCGAAAAAGCCCAAGTTTGCTTTGGAAGGACCCTACAGCTCAAGGAAGCCATGGCCCAGGGCAAAAGGCCACTAAAGCAACACTGACTTGCTTGTTGCAGAGAAATACAACCAGCTTTCCAAAAACATTTTAACACTAACTAAAACCAAGCACTATTAAAATGGAACTTTTGATGTTAGCTTCAGTAGATAATGGCTACAACTTAACTACTTTCACAGCTGGTTTTGGATCTAACCAACCTGCTTCCTTTCACAGGAACAGTCTTAAAACAGGCTTGTATTTTAATATTTCTGGTATTCTTTAGTGGGTGCTTGGATGGATCTGCTGCTGCATGGAAGGCCTCTTTGCCCTTGACTTGTTCCAGACACCTGGATACAATCAAGATACCATCCTTGTCACTCCATACATTACTTTGTAGCTGACTACTGGATCAAACACAGTAGAGAGGAACAGGAGAAGGGCATCATTAACGCAACCTCAGTTCTCCACACTGCTGGCCACATTAAAAAATGGTCATTTTTTGCATTAGGAAAAAAGGGAGAAAGGATTATAATTATTTAGAAGGGTCTGAACACTATCTGCTTGCTAAATACAGTTTGTCTTTTTGCTGATCAGTATTGAAGTCAGTATTTATCTGCATTATTTGCAGACAAATTACTCAAAATTTGTCCTTTAATCCAAATAGTTGCTAGGTTTGTTGGAAGAATCTTGACTGACACACAGCATTATTCAAGTTGGTAGTGTATAAATAAACACACACCCAAATTTCACTGTGTATGCAAGATCAACAACAACAACTAAATATCTCATAAATCCCCAATGGCCTCTTCACTGGCAAACCTCTTTTCTCTGTACAAAAGGCAAGGGAACTCTACAGTTTAATTTGCAGTAAAGAAAGTGTTATCTGGAATTCCAACAGCCTGCAAACCTCATTTCACCAGCAGTTCACTTTAGGCACTTTTTACGTGTCAGTATGTTTCAGTCGCAAGGCCTGGACTATAAGGACTCTATGCAAGTATTTTGTCAAAGTAAATAGGATAAAACAATCAGCTTTAAGTTACAGCTTCTGTATCTACATTTCTGTGATTCTGCATCACTATATACCTTTTCATCTGTACATCTCAACACGTTTTATTGCTGTCAGCTAATATAGCTTCAGAATCCCATGATGAGAGCAGTTATTATTTAAAATGTACAGATGAGGAGACCTGCCAAAAATCATACAGGAAACAAGAATGGGAACCAGATCTTCTGACTCTCCAACTTGTACTTTATCCAGAAATCAATCTTTCTAGACAGTTCTAGGGCATAAGTACTGGGATAGTATTTAGTTAGGACAATGCTCTAACAGAGGGCTCTTGAAAGCAGATGTGATTTGGAACCCAAGGAAAATAATTCATAGGACGCTGCTACAAGTTGGTGCCACCAGCTAATTAAAAAAAAAATACAGATTTTTGGCAGGCAAGCCAGTGAGGTCTTGAGATACCTACTTTGAAATGATATAAAAAACATTCATAAAGAAAAAAAAAGGTATGGCTGCTCCCTCTTCCAAAATTTTATTCCTCACTTCCCAAGTCCTCAAAATTAATGATTGTTTTTAATTATTTTTTTTTTTTAACCTAACTGTTAAAATGCCCATCTCCCAGCTGTTGGAAGGCAACACCACATAAGCTACTGAGGCTCAGCAGAGGATTTGACAGAACACTACAGATCTGCACTGGACTGGGCTAAAAATTCTTGTGGAGGGAATGGCATGTGTATTAAAGGCAGCTGAAAGAAAGATTAAACTCAGCTACTGCTTCCCAAGGGACTTCAGTGCCTTTGCAACACAGAACCATGGATTCATATCCCTTCTAGTTTTTGCCCTTGGTGTCATCTTCAAGAGTCCAAACAACATAAAATAAAAGCCAACTATAATGCACGTTACTCATACAGATTTCTTTGTATCACTGTAAAGCTCAGCTCTATCCTGCCTCTGGTCCCTGAAAACTCTCAGTTCGATGCATCTAAAAAATAACTTGGTTGCTTTAAACAAAGATTCCTTTTAAAAATAATTCTATCAAAGTCAGTGGAAAAGCTTAGCTTTTTCATAGTGTTCATCACTAGCTCATTCAATGGTAACTCCTGGAAAGGCTCCGAATAGCTGCATCCAGCTCATTGCCCAAATCCATATATATGTTTCGTGCCAAAATTAATATCTACAGCTACTGTTCATAAGGAAGCTTTCAGAATAAAAATAGTGGTAATGATTCTTACACTACTCTCTATTTCATACTACTGTCCATTTTCTTCTTTGATGGTTGCCTATAATTTATTAGTCTGTTAGGAATACATTCCATTTTAGCCAGTGATCTTATTAGCTTTCTCAGACTAAAGAGGGATAGCCTGATTTAATACTGGTAGGGGACACATCCAAGGAAAACCATGTTGCCAAATGAAGAGGAGGTACGCTTCTTTGCAGACACTTTTCCAATGACTCTGCTAGACAACCCAGAAAAACATGTTTTTGGATGAAGCATCTCCCAGATGAAATGTCAAACAGAAGTTCTGACTTGGTAGTTTTTACTAAAGATCTTGTAAAAGACACCGAGAGAAAATAATAGCAATTTTGTTTCCAAGTCAAGTTCCCCAAGTGACACAACCAGCCTGGCTGGAACACCCTCCCGTCTCCCCTCTCCAGTTCTCTCTGCCCCCCCAGGCTGGGGGGCACTGCGGTGCCACCAGCACAGCTGCCACAGCTCCTTCTCCAGGGAGACTGAAGACAGAGCAGCTCTTGCTTTTCCAGAATATACTCCAACATGTATGCATTACGTTTACTAGACTGTATTAAGTAACAGGCAACTTCAAACATTAGCTAATTAAAACTATTTTTTTTTTAAATTTAGTATACAGAAAAATAATCAGCGTTTCCAAAACTACCATGGCAACGCTATAGCAATCTATCCCCTATGAACAAAAGTAAACCAAACCAACGAGTATTCCTTCTCTCCTCCTAAAGCCCCATCCACTCGAAGTGGATGTGCATCTTGTGATGCACACTTGTGCATCCACTACTACTTGTGCTAGTAGTAAAGAAACAAAGCAAAATGTAAACACAAAGCCCATTAAAAGACAAGTGATGTTTCACATGCACACAATTTGCAAAATATCTTAGATTTGAAGAAGAGCTCTGAACGTGACAAGGAGGTACCCACGGAGATGTCTTTTGGTAAGCAGAGTTATACTATTCTTCCAACACAGGAATGCTGAAACATACACATTTAACAGTCAAACTGGGTATGGAAGAATTCTTTGAAAGAAGATTCTTCTAAAGAAGAATTCTTTTAAAGAAGATTTATTATGATTTTAGCCTAGTGAAATATGCGATTCATCAGAGAGTTGATTTTTTTTTTAAAGAATGCCAGAGAGACGAAGCATTGAAAAACAGCTCTGAGACAGAATAAGATCATCTACTAGCAGAAGGCAAAGAGCTTCCAACAGGAAAACCACAAACTTAGCAATTCACCAAACAATATTTTCTATGAACAAAAACATGGACTCACAGCAATAATCCTAATTTAGACTAGTTGTATTATCGCTGTAATAAAAATACTTTGTCTTCATAGGGACAAAGTGCTGCGTAAGTACATAATAAGAAATCTTCATTAACTTTGTACTCGGAAACTGTTATCCCCACTTTTCAGGGTGACAGCAATGCAAAGCCGTCTGCCCCGAGTCCAGCTGAGATGCAGAGGTGGGAACACCGCAGCGTGTGCTTTCAGTTTCGCATTCAAACACCAAACACTTCAGGAGCAGCCAACAGTTCTGCTTTAAGTTTTTAAGATTATGATAATCTAAATATTCACTCTTTTTTTTGGGTCTCTCTGATTGTCCCCCTGCAAATAACAAAGACGAGTAAGTGGCGGAAAAGCTGTCTAGTCCTAACACGCTTTTTTCCAGTGCCCCAAGTTATACTTGTGATTTCATCATGTAACTTAACAGAAATACTTTTTTCAAAGTCAGAATGTCATGAGTATTCTTCTGCTACTTTAACAGAGCAGCACGCAGGGACTATTTTTCTGCTTGGTCCAATAGATTTACGCAATGTCATAAATCACTGTACCATAATAGTTCACTTTTAACAAGTAAAAAAATGTCTGACACTTTGAGTGTTACTATAATTTTTTACGGCTGAAAGTGTACAGAGATCAAAGTTTTCTGGTTTTTTTAGGCTTGCTCTATACATTCAGACAAGTCTATGACAGAGGGGGTTTTGCCATGTGTTTAAATGTAAAGTCTCAAGGATGTCAGGAGGAGAAAAGAAAATCACCAAATGTCACGTTTCCAGCCCTTTTTATAACCAAAGCACAAGCAGACATACTTTTAAAAGAAAACTTTCTAGTAACATTATATGCTGCTACTGTTCCCTCTGGATTCCCTAGCAAATGAGTCAAGAGCTGGAGAGATACTTTTCTGGTAACACACATAAACAGATAAATAAATTATCACAGGCTGAGGACAATTTAAACATCTGGGAGCCAGCTCAGGCCTGTCAAGCAAGTCACAGACACTCAGGGACAGGAAAGATCAATCTTCAGCCCATGATTTCTCTGCCAGAGAGTAAGAACTACATCACCCACCTTCTATACGAGGAAAATTTTGTATTTATAAAATAATCTGCTGTGTTCATGTATTAAAAGACATTTATATTTGTTTATTTTACAGGGGGGAAAAAAGCAATCTCAAAATATAAGGATTCAAACTAACCACAGGTTTGTCTCAACTATCTAACTATCTGCTCAATACGGCATTTTAATTTTCCATCAATGTGGCTGTATAGTAAGTTGAATTCCCAGAATCAAAATGGAATAGGATTTATAATAAAATGCAAAAAACTGCAAAAGCCATATTTTTTAGTCTGCCAGACTAAACAATCTTGTGTCCAAACAGTTACATTCACACACTGAATATAAGGACTGTTCCTCAGTCCCTGCAACCAATGCATATGGTTCACAGAAGGCCAATAAATTAGCCAGCACAGTCCAGCAGCCAGACCTGGGGATGAGGAGTTTGAGTCCCAACTGCCACCTAATCACACCGGCTACAGGGGAACACACATCAACTTTTCTTTGCCCCTCTTACCCTTTCCTGCCTAAGTGACCAGACACAATAGATGTGGAGTTACAGATACCCTCCACTGAGGATGTTTAAATTAACACTTAAGACACATAAGCACCACCGTTCTATTTCTAACAACTTCTGTCTGACACGGCTGAGACTCAGCTGCACTTTGAATCTCTGCTTTGAAGCCCCCCAAGCCTGCTTTGCCAGTAGCAGAGATTCATTTGGAACTACTTACATAGGAAACATAGGTTTTTATAAAACTTTTTATAAAACTTTTTTTTATTTACTTTGAGAAAAGTTCAATGAAAATGACCAGTGGATAGATGATGGCAAAGCAGTGGATGTGGTCTATTTTGATTTCAGTAAAGCATTTGACACAGTCTCCCACAGGATCCTCAGAGCTAAACTGAGGAAGTGTGGTCTGGACGATCGGGTAGTGAGGTGGACTGCGAACTGGCTGAAGGAAAGAAGCCAGAAAGCTGTGGTCAATGAGACAGCGTCCAGTTGGAGGCCTGTATCTAGTGGAGTGCCTCAAGGGTCGGTACTGGGACCAGTACTATTCAATATATTCATTAATGACTTGGATGAGGGGATAGAGTGCACTATCAGCAAGTTTGCTGATGACAC
>VWYH01010568.1:500682-564015 GCA_013399365.1 Pampusana beccarii
AGGCTTTAGCTGACAGGGAAATTCACTAAAAGAGAAACTTGTTTTTAACAAAACCAGGACAGACGCCTTCCTGTGTAACCTCATCTGGGTGTTCCTGCTCCGGCAGGGGGATTGGACTGGATGATCTTTTGAGGTCCCTTCCAATCCCTAACATTCTGTGATTCTGTGATCAAACTGCAAACGGAGCCAGAACTTACACAGCACCCACATTATTAATTTGCTCTCTTTAATCCCATCAGTTCACCCTCAAAACCAGTACTTAGAAGCACCAACACAGACAGAAGTAAGCCAGCTTGCAGAGCTGCCAACACTTGATTGCTCTACTGGTGCAGTGCTTAAAATGGGGGTGTCAAACTCATTTTCACCGGGGGCCACATCAGCCTCGTGCTTGCCTTCAAAAGGCCGAATGTAATTTTCGTGTAATTACATTCGGCCCTTTGAAGGCAAGCATGACACTGATGTGGCCCCCGGTGAAAATGAGTTTGACACCCCTGGCTTAAAACATTCAGTGCAAACAGAGTATAGAGAAGGCATATGTGGCCAAAAACCCCCTTCCTTCAGTTGTCTTCTCTTCATTCCATCTTTCACACTTCATGTACTAACCGATTATTAACCTGGCAAGGGAATATTTCCTTTCTGGAGACACACATGACAGATTAAACCTCTGTCTCCACTACTTAACATCTTTGTTATTACATCAGCATACCTACATTACCGCAACTCATTTCTTGAGTCCAAAAGCTCGTTACTCACTAACAGTCTCTTTCCCTTGTGAGGGAGAAACAGCTGTATTTTACCACGTATGTATTCACATTAAAGAAATACTTCCAACATCTCTTAAAAAAATATCTTCTTTTGTTAACAACTACACTTAATACTGTTAAAAATGAGACAACTATCACATTTGCTTTCTACCCTCTACAAAAGTGGTTTTAATTTTTTCACTCAATTTAGGTAATAGTTTTGTGTTCTAACTCTAATGTATGAAGCCAGTGTTGTTTTGCTCTTGATATTGCATGTACAGGTGCAAATAAATGATTCAAACCTTTCTTAAAATATATTACACTTCCTAATGTTTCTGATTTATTTGGAAATATAGCATGCTTGTCTTAAATACACACATATAACGGTAATGTCAGATTACGGACTGTGTCATACACTCAAATACAAACGGAAGACAAAAATTAACTCGTTCAAACCGAAGTTTTGGAAGGAAGACAACAACGTTGCTTTAAGTGCACTTTTAAACAAACAATTCAAGTGCATATGAAGACTTTCACCTCTTCGCACTGCCATGGGTAACCGATTTGGACAAACTTTCTTTGTGTTGCTCATTGCAATGGCAGCTGTTGAAGCTTTGCCATTTCAAGCATATGACACATGCGTCCCCTCCCTGACATTCTTCAGTTCCTCTTTTCATTGCACTCCACCTTACTGTGGCATGTCCTCAAGAGGCCTCCTCTGTTCCCAGCACTTAATCTCTGAAACTTGCCTTGTCCATCAAGACACATTAACTTGGATAGCACTTCTGATTTGTCTGAAAACTGTTTGAAACTCTTAAGAATGCAATTGGCAGTCTCCAGACTGCCACCATTACACCAATTACACAACATTTTCTGGAGTTCCTTGGCATTACTGTGCCAGTTACTGAAAATTTTCTGTTAGTTGGTAGCTTTTTCCATGAAGTAATGACTGTCTGTAAAAATATTTCAGTCAGCATTGAACTGTTACGGTAAAGAGAAACGCAACAATATGAATCAGCAGACTGTGCAGTGATTCTTCCACTTTAGATACACATGCAATGTTGAAGTGAACAGCCTAAGAGACATGAAAAAAAACCAATCTCTTACCTCATAGCCAAACTGGAGTTCATCTGAGGTTAGCATAATGATATCATCATCAATAGCCAACACTGCTTCTGTTTCAATCTCATCATAGGGGAAGAAGCGGTTACTAAGTTTGTTTTCTGCAGTTCTAACAACTTTCAGGGGAACACGAATCTTTGGCCAGAGGGAATCTAGAGAGAAAAATTAAAAGAAATGGAATTCAACATTATACTTTACTTCTGAACAAGTCTGCATATCTGTTTTTCCTTTTCTCTACTCTTTTCTTCTTCGCATCTTAAACAAAAGCTTCTTAACGGCAAATTTACACCTGACTTTTAGTTAGACAAACATGTAAGAATATGAAGGCAACAGACAAAATTCCAGCTACATTTCCCTCTGTTGCTCTGTACAGAGAGCTTCACCAATGGCTGTATGGGAGACAGCTCACCCAAAACAGCAGTCTGCAATAATCACATGACAAGAGCCAGCAATAATATGTATTGGTTTGGGATACACAGCAAGAAAATATACTTGACTCAACTACAACTACTGAAAAGGACTTGAAGCAGCAGTATACAATCACTGACAGCAAGTCTAGGGCCATAAAGAATTTGGAAGAGAAGGTTATTATACTTCCATCAAGCGCTGAGAAAAATAAATTTTACTATATCAATTACAAATTTAGATACACTTACAATGTTAATCACTACTGACAGTTAAGAAGTAGATTCTGTGTATGAGTCATTTCTTTCATCTTCGAAGTCTTAAGTGACAGTGATAAATTAAGATACATAAATGCAAAAGAATTCTACTTGTGCCCTACATCATCCTTACAAGTAGAATAGAGCCCTGGAGTACATACTAATGAAAATTCACAAGTCAAATGATTCTTTAAATAGCAACGAAAAAAACTGAAGATACAAAACCCAAGCCAATTCACCCTACAATGAAATTAGGTTACCATTCCTTACTATGTGTTTAAAATGTTTCAGCAGATTCTTGCATTTATTCAAAAATTTTGAAATTCCGATTCTATTCTTACGAAAGTATAATGGCAGGCATAACTATAGAGCACTAAGATTAAAGAAACACAACTAAGGAATGAATATTAAACATTTATTCTAAATGCACATATTCTACCATATATATTTTCTAGCACAAAGCTTATAAGTGGTCATCATTACAGTACAGTGCATCCCAGAAGCACCAATTCATAAAAAAGTAGTTTAATTAATAGCTTAACAAGTTGCTAAACAAGTACAAACGTGATCTGTTAGTTTCTCCCAGCTTTCACAATAAACATACATTTTAATGAAAATCTGAAGGGAAAGAGAACATCATAAGATGAGTCTAAGTGCCCTGTGAACAGCAGATAGATGAATGCTTGAGCTTTCTTACACTGGTGAAATGGAAGGGGTGGCAATGGTATACGATAAGAAAAATAGCAAAAATAAATTAAATCAACTACAAAGTGACTGCTCAGAGAATTTATAAGTTGTTCTCCATGTCAAATGAAAACATATGTAAGGATCCACCTTGAGGGAGGTGAGCCTTCCCCTCTACTCAGCACCGGTGAGGCCACACCTGAAGTACTTTGTCCAGTTCTGGGCTCCACAGTACAAGAGAGACATGGACATGCTGGAGACAGTGCAGCAAAGAGCCACGAAGATGAAGGGACTGGAGCATCTCTCCTATTGTTGTCATTACCTCTTAAAAGAATGAATCCTGTTGGCAGTTGCTAACCTAAAGATACATAAATCCTTTTAGTTTTAGATCAGTCTGCTCCCCTAACAAAGATGAGAGTGACTTGCAAAACACCTAATCAGAAACTACAGAGACTACTGACCTTGCAGCTTTAGACATTTTGAAGCCTGCAAAATCAGTTCAGTCTTGCTTTAACATACATCTCAAGACTGTTGGATAAAGTGTCCCTTAGCTAAACGTTGCTCATTATACGCTAAAATGACTACGTAACCAATATGCAAATGTGCCACCAATTGGCTCTTTAGGGTGTGAATGTAGTGATAAGACTTGGTATATAATGGCTGTTACTTTTCTTTCTGGTGTGCTGGTGTTATTCAAGCATCCAGGCTTGTGCAACTCTGTAATAAACAATATTGTGTCTCTGTGTGCTAAAATTTGGCTTAATTGTGCACTAGGTGACAGAACGCTGGTTTTGGAACAACACTATGACGAAAGGCTGGAAGAGCTGGGACTGTTCAGCCTGGAGAAGAGAAGGCTCGGAGAGGGTCTCAGTATGTACAAATACCTGAAGGGAAGATGTAAAGAAGACAGAGCCAGGCTCTTTTCACTGGTGCCCAGTGACAGGATCACATGCAACAGGCACAAACTGAAACACGGGAGGTTCCCTCAGAACATCAGGGAACACTTTTTCTCTGTGAGGGGGACTGAGCACTGGCACAGGCTGCCCAAGGAGGTTGTGGAGTCTCCATGCTTGGAGAAAATCAAAGGCCATCTGAAGATGGTCCTGTGCAACCTGCTCCAGGTGACCCTGCTTGTGCAGGGGGCCTGCAGGATGACCTCCAGAGGTCCCTTCCAAGCTCAGCCATTCTGTGATACTATGGCAAGTAGAGTTTATGAGAACTGACACTGGGTCTGAAGCCAGGGAAATTTTCACCAGTGATCTGAAACACGTAAGTTGCCAGTGCAATTTGCAAGTGACACAAAGTCTGGAGACATGAAAAATAGTGAGGACAATAAGGTCCTACAGAGTACGCCAGACTGCTTAGTAAAACTAGGTGCATCTGAACAAAAAACAGACTGATGCAACCCCACACACAGTTTAATACTAGGAACAAGACAACTTCTTCCCTAAAAGCAGCTCCTGAAAAGGATGAAGGGGTCAGAGCAGGCCTTAGTTCTCATCATGCTGCTGGGGCAAAATGCAATTCTTGTGTATGTAGATGGGTAAGTAGTAAGAAATGGGGTGGGGGAGTGGAGGGAAATTTTTACTGTATGCAGACATAGTCAGATAGATGCTAAAATACTGTTTGATTCTGGTGTTTGTATTTTTTTAAGCATGTTAAAACACTGGAAATGGTGAAGAAAAGAACCATTTAAGTTATTTGATGGCAGGAGAAAATGCCTTATGGTGGAATTTGGAGATCAATCTGCTCGGCTTATTAAAAGAAGGAACAAAAAGTGGATTTGATTAACATGTACAAGTATCTACAAAGGAAGTAAAATGCCACATATCTTCAATCAGCTAGAGAAAGACACAACAAAAAACAATGACTGGAATCTGAAGCCAGGCAAATTCAAAATATAAATAAGGCAGACATTTTAAATAGTAATAGTGATTAACCTCTGGAGGAAGTTAACAAGGACAGCAGCTGATTCTGTACATCTTGTCTTTGAAAAAGACTAGGTATTATTATAGAAGATGTGCTCAAGTTAGATAGAAGTCACTGGATTGAAAAGAAAGATGATATGGTGACTCATGACTTACAGGTCAACCCATATGCTCTCACCATCCCTTCTGCCTCAAACTCTGTGAACCTATGAACGTGTACAAGTAAAACTTGCTCCCAGGAAGGAGTGTCCATGCCCTCATTGCCACTGGGCCTCTCAGATTTAACAGCTCACACAATACCCTCAAATAAAACACAGAGTTGCGCATTGCTTAAAGACACACGAGTCCAAACACTGCTTCACTGGGAAAACAAAGCAGTATTTCCAAACCACAGTAAGTCTTCGACACTCAGTTTTTCTTTGAGCTGTATTTCAGAAAGATGGATTGGCATGCATGGGTGGCCAAAAGAAAGGAGAAGAAATACAGAGTGATATTTACTGGCAAAATTCGTATTCAGTTTCCTATCTCAAGGCTTTTCCTGTGAGACTGAAAAGTGACTGTAAAATCTACCTTTACCTTAGTGGTCGTGTAGACCATGGCCTGTATTTGACATGTAGGTAGGTTCTCCTCTGGTTTTGCTCACCTCTTTTCCTTCCACTAGAAGGCAAGAGGCATCACCCCAAACACCGACGCACACTTAGTGGCTTGTGGTATTGATTAGCAGCCAGTTGGAAGGATTCAACTGTGCTACTGATGGGCTGCAATGGAAGTCACAGTCAGCCAGCAGCTGGGGAGATACAGCAAGTGCCTTGGGGCCACAACAAAAATGTTCAAGAGCCACAGATTCCAACTACAGTGCAATGAGTTCATTTTATTCACAGCATTGTAAGGTCTTTGAAATCCCCTGGCTTGAGCCATAATCTGAAACAATGATTCCAGCAGGACACTACTGGAATTCCAAAATTTTCATCTTACTAGTCCTCCTAACCCCAGAAGACAATAACACTGAATGACTGGAACTGTTTAATGCAAATTAATACCCTCAGGTCAACTCACTGCTTTCTTAGTGGTTTACCATAGCACATGCAAGTATCTCTATTTATAAGATAGTTACAGGTACCTCACAAAGATATATATCATGGCTTCATAAAGACTGTAGACCGTTTAACGTTTGCAAGCTACTTAAAGACCTTAGGCTAACTGCCTATAATTATCCAATTATAATCTGTGTTGGTATTAAGTAATTTTAAGCAGCCTGCTAGATCCCCAAAAGACTCTAACGTCACAAGTGTTTCAGTAGCAATCAGAATTGCCACAGATATGTATGCATTTGTAAATTTGTATTGATCAGTATCAACAAATTTTACATTTTATACATGTTGAGTACTTATTTATTCAGGCTTTATTTTCTTTCATGTCTGCTACACATTAAAAAAAAAAAAAAAAGACAACCAAATTGCAACAAATATCTTATTTCAGTACAGGAATACACTGAAACAAAAGCTGGAACTGAAAAGTCACTAGGTTTGAAAAATAATAATTCAGAAAAGCAAGGCTCCACTCAGAGATCCAAGTATTCAAAATTAGCCCTGCTGCAGGAACTTCTAAAGAAATATGTAGTCAATAAAAAAAGACAGCAGCTATTCCAAAAGTCAAGGTTTCAGAATTCATCAGGAAGGCTAAAACAGTCTATATTTATTTTAAAAGACCACAAGAATATTTTTACTCTTCTTTTTTACACATAGGAGGAATGTGGCTTAAACAAGTCAGAGACAGGGTCTGCCACTTCTCTAATACCACAGTTTGAATTTTCAGATACTGCTTGGAAAGTTATGAGAAACCTCAGCACTACCCAAACTTATATGGGGGAAATTCTCAGTTTATCAGACTCTATTACAACCAAGGTAAAAGCAGATGCTTTAACCTTACAGTAGGAGGGCACTGCATCATTTAACAGGGTATGACAAATACAAAAAGAGCCCAAGACAAGAAGGCAGATGAAGCCTTACAAGACGGAAGGAGAACTCGCAAGCGTATAAAAGTAAAAATGTGTGTCTAGACTGGGAATTATTCTTACATCTGTTAAAACCAGTGAGGACTTTCTGTGATGCAGCAGAAGACAGAGGTAAAACATGAAAATAAAGCTTTCTGGAGGGTATAAAAGCCTATGTATATACAAAGTCTGAAGAGAATGACATGCACCTCCTATTGCACATCGTACTGAAATAATTGCAAGAGAAGAGTGTTTGACTGACACACTTGCTCTTCGGCAACAAGATTCACGGCATTCTTGGCACTTTGTGCTGTTCAGGAGTACTGATACACTGATTGCAGGAGCTGCCCGCAGAAAACACCACATGGTCTTCTAAACACAAAATCAGAAGTTTCCCAACTTTTCTAAATGCAGCTCCCACTTCAATGGGCTTACAATCCCCACCAGCCACATAGATAGCTGTATTTCTGGCCAGGCCACAATCCCACCACTATTCCTGCAAGTGCACATCTCACAGCAGATTTTTCAAGCGTGATTTCCAGATGACTTCCACAAACTGCAGGATTAAAGTGCTGTAATTACATTCCCATTTAAAATACTCATATACAGAAGAGCAGCAAGAAACCACATCTTCCAAATATGCACTTCTCAGCTACAATTCCCAGTGGATTACATTAAAGACACTAGGGAGAGAAGGGAAGACAGTCATGAGAGAGAGGCGACTTCATTATGACCCAAAGGAACACCCTCTCACACCAAAAAAGCCTTTCACTTTCCACACCTCCCTAGGCTTGCCATCAGATGTTTGTAACAAAAAGGTAAGTAACATAAGCTTTCAAAATGCTTATATATGAGAAAGAATTCTTAGTCTGAGATCCAGCCCTACTTCTCAGCTCTAAATGAACTGTTGAACCATACATGAAAGAGTTCTCACTAAAAATACTAGAGAGTAATATTTCTATGGAGCATATTATCTCTTTTCAAAGAGAAACCACACCATCATGTTGTTAAATTCCCTGTATCCTTGCTTCTGAGAAACTGGGAAGTTAATAGCATCTGAAATGGTCCTTTAGCAGCAGATGCATTATTATCTATCTAGTCAGCACACAGAAGTGTATTTACATGGGAAATTACTTGCTCTAATTATTCATCATTCATTTCCAGTTTCAACATTTCAACCCAGGGAAAGTGAGAATCAATACAGCTGCTGTACAGAGCTAACCAGTATTCTTGGGACACCCATCCTAAGTAGTAATAAGACCAAAAATAGCAAGTGATACTTGAATGCAGATGGTTTGTTGCATTTGCAATTGGAAGCAGAAGGTGAAGATTATGAGCAGGAGCTGGAAATACAGTGTACGCTCTTGATGGCAAGAACTGGATGCTTGCCAGTTTTAAAAGCAATACGACAAATTAAAATTAAAAATAAAATCCACTTATTGGGTAAAATAATGGCATTTCGATGGTTCATACAAAGACTCTCATACAAACATGCTTCTCCTGTTTTACTTCCTCAGTATCAACAGCTAGGAATATCTCATGACTGCTGATAACCTGGCACCAGAGTATTAATTCATAATAAGCTCAGACTTCTACGGAGCATACTTGGAAACGTAGAAAGGAAAAACCTTTCTAGAAGTTGTGGAAGGTAGATTGAGATCAATAAAAAACTGGCAGAAAACATCTCTAAACATGCTCCTCTGTACATACCTGCAGTTGCACAGAATCACGTACACCACACTCAACTCTCATACCTGATCTTCTATAAAATCATTTATTTGCTGCTCATTCTGACTGGTCTGTAGTGGTCTGTGTGAATTTAACTAATTAAACATGGATGATGGAAGCCTAACAACCACTTTTTCAGTCTCAAAGACTGAATGGCAGAACTTAGCTGGAATCTGAAGCTTCAGAAACTGTCAGAAACAACATCATCAAGACTGTTACATCTGTTACCAGAATTCCTTCAATAGTGGCTGACTGAAAATGTCTGTCCAGGCATTTCAACTGCTTCAACTTATAACTATCTGTTCAAAACTAGTGCTTTCTGCATATATTACAGTGTTTATTGGTCTACACTAATGCACAGAACCCCTCTTATACATAACAAAATAGAATATTGGTTTCTGTGACATTATTTAGAACCCAGTTTTGTTAAGCTGGGTTGTTAAGATAAACTTCTGGATTTCCTTAGGAAAAAAAAAGATTGCAAAATGTTCGCAAGATGATTCATGTAAGACTAAAACCATCATTAATTAGTCCTCTAGCTAATCAAGGAAAATGGCATTAAGTCCATCATCAAGACACCACATTTATTCAAAACCTAAAGAGAAGTTTAAAAAACCATTCCTACCAGTGCCATTAAAGGCACAATATATAAAAAAACCCCTGCCACTGAAGATTTTTTTAAGTTAATACTTTCTTAAGATACAGTAATCCATAAGATATTCAGGTTCCTTATTCCCAATGTTTTATAACAACATTGTCCATTAATAGCATCAAATTAAAATAAAGATGATTATTGCAGTAATACCCATAAGCATTATAGTCTGTATCTTCTTCTGAGTTTATCAGCAACACAGCTCCAAGGAATCATTACCAATACAACTATAGAGAAAGTACACATTCTTTAAAATACACTTTTCATTTTTATAAAACTGAACCTAAAAATGAATCAAGCTACCACATACCACTTTTAGCTTGTTGCATATTTATTAACAGTAATGCATTTACAAATCTTTATGCCATTTATGTGGTAGACAAAATGGTTTCTTCAATTGACTGAAACAAACATGCTAAAATGTCAGTGGAAATTTCTATCACAGGCTATTTTCCTGAATTTCAGAATCAGCAATTTATACAACTACAAATGATAGGGCAAGAGTACTTGGCTGATGGAGAAAATGAAAAAACATCCTGTCTACACAAATATTCCCAGCAGTAGACACTTGGACCACAATGTTTATTTTAATGGATGCAGAATGAGCAAGGAAAAAAAAAAAAGTTGTGTTTGGTTTTTGGGTTTTTTTCCTACAATGTTTCAAAGCTTCTAATCTTTTTATTAATATTATACATGCAGTCATGGGCCTGCTGATATTACTGCTGGGTTGACAGGCTCCTTGCATACCCCGTATGGCTGAGACTATGTGCAAAACTCAGCCAAAGACACAGAGCAGAGATCACATCCCCTAAATCCAGAGAGCACTTGAGATCAGTGAGATAATTCCATAAAGCTTTAAGGTTCCAGATTAAAATCATCATCATATGTGATATTTTCTCTCTGCTATTTCACATATGAGAGCCAACATTTTTACCATCATAAGCACTCTGAAAGCTTCAAAACGTTTGCACAAGACATCTGTGTTGCTCATAGATTTATATGTTGTAGTTGTATTTTTTTCCCTAGGACGCTGCTCATATTTTGAGTTCAAACCCGAAAGATTAGACCTTTGGTTTCCAGTCTCACCCAAAGCACAATGTTCCTACAGATTCAGCAATGTCCCCAAAACACACAGTAAAACTTCCACCCCTGTACATATACTTATATCTAGACATCTCTCAAACAGGAAGTATGGGCAGGCAGTGTGCTGAATCAAGCAAAATAAAGGCCAAAGCACAGGACTTTCTTGAATCAATTCCTTGCCTTGAAGCCGAATTACTGAGTGACGGTGAAGACTCCACCTCTGTGTACCCCAGTTCCTAAAGCTGTAAAATGGGAATAAGTTGTTAATCTACTGGCTACATAGCCAAGACACATACCTATTTGTAAATGTTTTGAAGGTACTCAGATTAAAGTAAATCTATGAAAAGCAGTTTTCTTTATTATATTTTAATGTATTTATATTTTACTTTGATTTCAAAGTAGACAACTTTTTAATTAGAAATCTCAGCATCTACCTATTAATAATGCCATGAATAATGCTACTTACATAGCAGTTTTAAACTATAGGTCTCAAAGCATTTTATCAAAGACAATATTGTTGTACTGATCTTATAGACATGGAAACTGTGGCACACTAAGAATAGAGTTGCTCCCATTCAGCAAGCAGAAGTTGTGTTTCATCAGTGCCCTAGCTACAAGAACTATTTGCCCAAGAAAAATAATTGAAACATTGTTTTTTTTAGTTCTCATCAATTCTTGTTTATTTCTCAAGAACCTTGTGAGATAGCCTGTGTGTCCTCTACTGTGTTCAGGTACCAACGTGGCAAAACAAGCAGGAAGTCAGAGCAGACAGGTGACTAAAGATCAGTTATTTAAACTGGTACTCGCCACCTTGCGTTTCCTGCATACTCAGTGGAGGAAAAAAGGGTATTTCTGGAGGGGTGATTTATTTCACCCTAAAATAAATACCTAATGCAGACTAGATTGAGGTGCTTTTTTCTTTTCGCTGACTAAAGGAAATGCAGAGCGATGAGCTCAGACTTGCACAAGCAGCTTTCAAACATTTTAAGTTACAATAGTGGTCCTTGCAAACTCATGAGGCAAACAGAAAAATACTCCTTAAATTGCTACTGATCTCTAGCCCACATACACGTAGCTACCTTTTCAACAACTTTACATTTTTGTACATTATTTAGCTGAAAATTTTCCAATCAGGTGTTCATTTATTATCAGGCAATGTGCCAAAAAATTGTTGGTCGTTATCAGGGCTGCATCTGCCTTGACGGATCTAGATTGGCAAGGAGTTTATTGCCCATGCACCTTGCACACCCTCCACATCTGTCACCATTCTGCAGCGCAGCAGCCCAGCCCAGCCACAGCCTCTCACTGTCACTGAGCGATGCTCCGCAGCACTGGTGGCACGGTGACCACCATTCAGCCCTGTCACTCATCTGACAAAACCCACCATTAGGTCATTTTCAGGTCATGTTCACAAATATACCTTTTCGCTCAAACTTTACTAAATGCTGAGCACAAGCAAAAAAGGAGCATTATCTTACGGAATGTTACATTTGCTGAGGGGTGCAGCATCTCAAATTTTGTACAGTATTTAGAATAGAATATTTAATTTTTATTCTGTTTTCCTCATAAGTCCTGAGTTTGCTGTGTTCATTACACAAAGGAATTATCACAAATACATAAGCGTTCATTAAAACAAAAAACAAAAAAATCCCCCCAAAAACAACAACAACAAACACAAAAAAAAGAAAAAAAAAAAAGAAAAAAAACAACGAACACCAGAAAAAACAACATTAATTTGAGAGTTTGCATGTACTTCAAAACTTTCCACTTCTAGGGAGAGATTCCCTCCATTTCCAATACATATTGCTTCAATGACAATGTCATTTTCAATTACAATATCTTTCTGGTGTTGGCAGAGGAAAGAAAGGAGCAGCCACATGTCATAATTGTGTGGCACTACAGCAGCTACATCTCAGGAGACCTAAATCAAGTTCTCCATTTACCACACATAATCACTAAGGAAGACAACCTGGATGTCCTTCACCCAGCCCTCCCACTTACACATGCAAAACAAAACAAAACAAACACACAAAGGGCTGCAACAACAAAGGCCAAGATTTGTTTCTGTACTGAAACGTGTCCCTTACATGGGCAGGGCCGGGAAATCCAGCACTTGATGCTCTAGGAGGTTAAGCACCTCAGCTTCACTATAACCAATTAAAAGCGAATAGCCATAAAAGTACAGATACTACTGTAGGGTAATAAACCAGAC
Source organism: Pampusana beccarii (assembly GCA_013399365.1). Lineage (NCBI taxonomy): Eukaryota > Metazoa > Chordata > Aves > Columbiformes > Columbidae > Pampusana > Pampusana beccarii. The sequence goes on from VWYH01010568.1 coordinate 513,490, forward strand.
TTTATCAGTGACAGTGGTGCACATTACAAACTTCAAACTCATTCCTTGCTCTAATCCATCAGAAACTTCCTGGCTTTAACAGGCTATAAACAGCAGAAGCTTTGAAGTCCAAGGATTAGGATCACTAATAGACAGACTGAACGAGAGACTGGCTGAAGAGCCAAGTGGAATGCCCTGCATGGGTCTGGAATAAAACAAGTTAATTTAATCAAACTGACCTCTCACTAGCCATAGGCCAAGAGATTACAATGGTTATGGCAGTAATAAAGGGACAAGGGACACCAGAGATGAATAGTTATTTGCTTCAATGCAATGCTTAAGCTAAAACTGCCTCTGCTTTCAACTGTGCTCTCAAATCCACAATTTTATGCTCTTCAAGTAAAAGTTTTTGGTTTTGTTTGCTTGTTTTGTTTTTGTTTTTTTTTTTAAACACCTAGATTATGACTCAGTGGCTATTGAGGCAGAAAAAAAATTAAACACACTTCATTTTTCAAGAACTTTAAACGCAAGATTAATAGAATGATTTAACAAAAAAACATCATTCTAATGATTTATTTTCTTTGCCTCTCCTGTATCTCAGATCCACTCAAGGGAAATGTAGAAACAAACTATTTGGGTTTAATTGACTTGAATTCAGTACTCACCTAACTAAATAGAACACTAAGCAGTTGCTTTTAGAAAAAACTTCTTGTTGCAAAAAATTCAGTTATGATCAATTTATATGCAACACTTCTTACTCTAAAGGACTGCAAAACATTTAATAAACCCACTAAAGGTGTTTAGCACAGCAGTATTACAGAATACTTTTTCAAGCAAACAATAAAACTACTCTGCTTTAAGCTGCAGCAAGTTGCCAAAATGGCAAATGAGCCAAGAGAATGGTAGCAATAGCTTGGCTCTGAGAAGCTGTTATAAAATGGTTAATTGAGACGAGTGGTCAGGGATTAATTTTTACATTGTATCTTGCCACTATAAAGAATAGCTGACTTCGAAGAGTTGAAAAGGACAGCAGCTGAGGCCTCTGAAGAGAGAATTGCAAAGCAAAGAGTCTTAACGACACGCTTCATTCACTACAGAAGAATCCATAAGGTTCTGTACCACCAAATACAGCAATTTTTTGAACACATATTTCCAAAAGGCAACATTTATTCTTCCACAAAATCACCATGTTTTCAGATGAGAATGACAGATTCATATGTACAGCATACAGGAAACAAACTCATTTACAGCTACTGCCTCTACAGTATTTAATCAAGAATACGAAGAGGAGGCTTTAGTTGCCCAGAACAATGCTCAAGATTTTAGTATTAGTGTTTGGAACTTGGAAGAAGCTCATCCTAGCAAGCAATAAGCATGGAAATAAAATGAGTGACATTGGAGCAGCTGCCTGGCACTGGAGAGGATTACCGCAGGCCAAGCCCAGAGAGCTTCCTTTACATGGGACAGTGCCTTCTGGCTCTCCCAGTTACACCATGGATATTTCGCAAAGGAATTCACCCCTGTCCGCTGAGGACCTGGCAGAAGAGCAAGAGCAACACGGTCTGGTGAGGCAGACAGCCCAGGCTGGGAGAAAAGGGAGCTGGTGCGAGAACAGCAGCCACGGTGTGTAGGGCTGTTCTGGAGAAGGAGACAGAGAAATATGGGATGAGGATCTTGGGTTTGAAAAAAGATGGGATGAGGATCTTGGGTTTGAAAAAAGAGAAGATTAGGATCTTGGGTTTGAAAAAAGAGAAGATTAGGATCTTGGGTTTGAAAAAAGAGAGGATGAGGATCTTGGGCAGCAAGGTGTGAGGACCAGGCAGCCTGAGGCCGAGGCCCTGGTACGAGGGGATAGAGTCCGGCAGCAGGCCAGGCCAGCAGGCACCCATGCCAGCAAATCACGCCTCAGCTACTGAAAATTAAACACATTAATTCGGAGGTTTACAGCACTGAGTTCACACTGAAGTCGTTAACACACTTTTGAAAACGAAACTTCTTACAAAAATCTACATATTTAAATCATTTGAGGAAAGGTCTGTGAATATGCCCTCACACTACAATAACCAGGAATCCAAAAAGTTTAAAATATCATGCAGACTTCACCAGACTCATTCATAAAGACTACAAACAACAACATAGTATCATATGTGTTGGAAACAGAAACATTTACATACAGGCACTTGCGTATTGTTTTACTGGGTTAGCATTTTCATAAGATAGTCTAGTGGCGTGGGAACTTCTTTTCAGACACTCAGAATGTCCCAATTTTTCATTTAATCAGTCAAAATATTCACTTGTTTTATAGCTCAAACAGCTTCAAACTACTTTGCTTCGTTGAATCACATTTGTCCTAGAAAACAGTCTAGTAGAAGCAGTGTTCACTGCAATGTGAGAGTGTCTACAGAGGAATAAACCCAAGCACTAATGAATCAAAGATGGGTCCCTCCTTACCACTCCCAAAAATAAAGTACAGAAATGCTGCTGTAACTATTGTATCTGTTACCTTTGATTCAGAATTTAGCAGCAAAACAACTGGTATGCTTTGCTTTTTTCTTTTAATCTACTTTGGCTTTTCCCATTTCACTTTCAAAAACATTGCCACCAAAAAAAACCAAAAAACAAACAAACACCACAAAAAAAGCCTCTCTGAAATTTATTATTTTGAAGTAACCACAAAATAGTTTTCAAAGACATCTTAATGAAGTAGACGAGAGTTCATTCTGTAACAGATGCAAGTAGGCATGCTATCCCCAGTTTCACCTTCCTCCACCACACCTGGCACGAGGTCTTACCTTCTGGTGGATTCTTATTCTGGTTGTTCCAGACAACTAACAGTTTGGACAGACTCGGCACTTTAGACACCTCTGTGATGACTCGGAAAAGGCTCTCCACGCGGTCATAGGTCAGAACTATGGCTGTGAAACCTTGGGACTGAGGTGGGATCAGTGGCAGGAAGAGCGGGTTGCTCACACTGCTCCATTTCTGAGAAAGAAAACAAGAAAAAAGGAAAACAATTCAATTAAAGTGAATTCTCAAAGTAGGGAGTAATTATTACAGCAGTGAGTAATTCACTTAGCCAGGACCTAGACGACAGATTTGGAATTTGCTCAGATCAAGCAGGCTGATTCTTCAATACTGGCAAAAGTGGACTCCAGCAATTTCTCAAAAACTTGATTCCAGTCTCTTTCTTAAATCTTTTTTGCCTCCCTGTAACATTGCAAACAAGAGGGGGTTTAGGTAAAAAATAAAGTGGAAAACCCAGATAGATTTGTAGACAAGGAAAACCATGGTGAACTCTGAACCCAGCTAGCACGACTCAATTCTCAAATTCAATTTACCAATCATTGTTTCAAGACACTTCCATTTGTAGTCAGGACTCAACAAACACAGAAAAACTTAACCAGCAGTAAAACTTCAGAAGTGAAAAAGAGTTAACAACAATAAAACCAAAGCAGCAAAAACATAAACCTGGCATAAAATGTGTACCCAAGCAAGAAAAGGTAAAAGCAGGCACTAAAAGGAATAACGTACTAGGTTCCACAAAACTGTGTTGGTTCTATGGTGGAAATAACACCCATTGCATCAAAAAAAAAAAAAAGGCACGAGATGCAAAGATGACCCTCAGAGAGTTATCTACTCCTTGTGAGTTTTAACTAGGGCATCCCTTTTGAGACTTTAAAGGTCCTACTTCGATACACTGCCAGAATAAGGAAGCCAGCTGAGCTGGCAAAAGGCAAGACAGACAACTAAATTCTCACTGAATGTGCCAACCTCCTTCGGAGCCAACAACACAGGGGAGAAAGCAGAAAAGCGACCATTTGACAGGAATGAAAGCTCTGGCATTTCAGTCTCAACTTTTCCATTCCAGGTGATGTTCCAAGTAAGGTCGGACAGAGAAGCAAAGGGAAAAACAAGACCTTTTGGGATGAGGTGAAAAGGGGAGTTGGGAAAGCAGAAACAGAGTGATGCTGTTTTGCAGGAAAGTCTTGAATCCTAGCCTGTCAAAACTACGAACACTCCAAAGGGGTTAGTAACTGCCAGCCGTTTACAGAAATACTGTGAGAATCTCCAGCTAAACTCATACCATGAGTCTGCTTGTATCAGGAGGAAAGTCAGTTTTACAGACTCAAAGTTATCAGCTCATACTTGCAATTTTCCTTTTCCTGATTTAGTCTTTGGGTCACTTTGTACACCAAACAATCACCCTCCTCGTGTTGAGTGGTTAGACACCTCTTATTAGAATAACTTATAGGATGAGGCGAATAGAGAGCCCGTTTACTAAAAGAGAGCATAACATTTTAACCATTTTGGTAAAGGAAAAGAAAAAGATATATTATTTCCTTCTACAAACACATCAACACTGAAAAGGGGATAAATATGTGAAGTGAAAAAGGGACACTTAAAGTTAAGCACAGGACTGGCACACTGTTTTATCCAGGATAGTCTAAGTGTGTGTTCCAGGCAGGGATCTGTCAGTAGGAGTAATACTCTTCAGTAGACTTCCTGAAATAGTTGGAAAGACGGACTAGTCTTCAACTACACGTACTTTATCAAGTCCAGTACAACTTAAACTGTCTGTGAGGTTCCTAATGGAAAGCATGAAGTTCTAGTTTTTATCCAACAGGCATAATAGGATAATGTAGAAACAGTAACAGCATAATATGGAACTTCGGTTCACAGAAGGGATATGGCCATCTGTTACAGGAGAGGACTACACATTCAGAAAATACATATCTATTACTTCAGCAACTGATATGTGCAGAGATAAATCTGCTTTCAGACCACTAAATTTTCTAAAATTAAAGCTTTTATACACACTTCTGCTAATTTTACAAGAAGACCGGTACTAGACCGAGACAGCCCTCTGATTTTGCTCCAGCTTCAATAATTCCTACAGCAGATCACAATCTAAATGTTACCAGAGCATAATCCATCTCATTAAAGCTTTACAGACTCATTTCCACACAACCCCTACCCCAAGACTGTTATTACCCAAATGACCCTTGTAATGTCGAGCAGCTTCTTAAGACAACTTTCAGAAACCTCTTTACATTAATACTTGAAGTAGAGGTTTAACATCATACTCAGTATAGTGCCAAGAAAATCTTACGTTTCTGCCCCAAAAGAAAAAATAACTATTAGAATAACCTATGGGCAACGCTGTATTTAATACTTACAGGTGAGTATTGCCACTTAAATGAATGGCTCCCACTTGAAGTTTATCTAGCAACCTTTCCTCTCCGGCCACAGCATTTCCTAACAAATTACTTGTTATAATATCCTCACAAAAGGATTATTCCTTATCTACCATCTACAACTATTTTAGGTATATGACTTAAATTCCAACTTTTACTACTTTCAGAAAGGCACAAAAATTCTCCCTTGCTGGCTATAACTTAGGAAAAACAAGGCACCTTTCGGGGTGTTTTTGCTCATGCATCTACTAAAGGATGATGGAGGGAGGGAAAAGCCTGTACACACTGACTAATGGATGGGAGAACCAAGCCTCTCATTTGAGAAAAACATTTGAAAAAGGCAATTAAGCATCTCTCAAGTGCCATTAAGAGCCAACCCCCTGCTGCCTGCCTGAAGAGTGTGTCTACAGTCTGAGACCTATTGACCCCACTTTCTGCAGGAAATCGGGCAAATTCAAGCCTCCATAATTTGCTAAAGTCTTCCAGATTTCTGCTTGGGAAAAGCAAACCATACAGGCAATTAATTCAACAGCAACCTAATTAAATCTCCATTATGGCAGCAAAGCATGAAATGGATAATGACATAAGGATGGGTTCTCCCAGTAACTGCTCAAGAAACCAAGTGATGAAGGAACATTTGCTCCAGTCCCATCTTTATTAACATCCTTCATGGAAATTCACAGGAACTTTCAGAAAGAAGAGCGAACAGCAACAGTGGATTGATCATCCATTAGCGTTCTTTGACAAAGTGGTGACACTTCATCTGCGGATAAGAGAACCCTTTGCTACTCCCCTCCAGCTAATACCATTAGAGAAGGCAGGATAATTAATCTAAGATTAATAGGTTGTTTATTGTGAATCATTTTCATGGGCAAAAAGGATCAAGTTCAAATGCCAGTTTCCCTAAGAGCAATCTCATGTCACTTAAGTCTTGCAGTCTCAGTTGTCTGACAGCTCTTTGCAGCTCACATGAAAAGTCAACGTAGTGGGACCTGAATGCGAGTGAGAACTCAGGGATAGCCTGAAGCTGGGAGAGAAGAGAATTCAGGAATAGGCACGTATACAGGAAAGGATTCAGACTGCTGCAGTTGTCCTGTGCATGCTTTCCACAAGGGTGCATGTGTAAAAATGCCTTAGAAATAAGGCGTTTTATAAGGCACATATATCAAATATTGCTCTCCTCTTGGTTATTAAAACCAACTTGATTCTATTTTAGAAAAAGTTAATACATTAAGGATAATGTATCAAAGGAGTTGAATTCTCATTATGTGGGATACTTAAGACAGGGCTCAATGTGGAGTTTTCAGGTACGAGTTAGCAGAGAAGTTTTAAACAGACCGTTCTTCACAGGATACAGAAGTGAGATAGATGGGAGCTTCACGGCATCAGTGAACACAATTGAACTGAGAACTGGCCAATCATTATAAATGCCACAGAGCCTTGAAGGTATTGCAAAAATACCAGACATAACTAAGACAGGGTCCTACTCCAAAACTTCTTATTCGGGTGTACGCTGAGTACCACTGAAAGAGACTTGAAGAAAGACACAGCAGACACACCACAAACTGCATCCCAGAATGGCCTCTAGGAAAACAAGGCTGTGTAAGATGTCCCATATCATAGGAGAGAGTAAAAAAATTCCCAGCTTTCATTCAGTGGGAAAACTCAGCAACAGCACTTTAGAAGAACAAAATTTCCCTGCTCCCATGAAAAAGACCGTGGGCTTTCCTTCCTATCTATTTTATTTTCAACAACTAGACTCAGTGCTTTTTGTCACCATCATATTAGGGAAAACACATTGTTTGAACAACAACAACAACAACCCACTGACTTTTAAAAGCACAGAGGTAAGTGTGTTGAACTTAAACAGTAGCTAAGCAGTTCTTCTGCACATCCAAGCAAAGCAGGGATGTATATCCCCTGCCTCTGTGGGTAAGGCTTTTTCAGCTGGGTTTTTCTGAGTATCAACCTAACCTCAATGTGGTTTCAATTATGAATTACCAGACCAAAAAAAGCCTTGATTTATTCTATTTTGCTCCAATTATTCGTGATAAGTTTCTATTGAATACTTTGAGAAAGCATTTCATCATGCTTCCCATCCTCAAGTGGTCATAGGGCAAAAGCAAAGGAATTAACCCTCTCTGCTTCTCCAGCACCAGCCACAGCGCTCACATTCTGCAGAATCACGAGCCAAGCTGCAGTGGCCAGCATTCCATGTTTTGATGAAGATTATAAACCCTCCTCAAAAACATTTTAGCCACAGGACAAACAGGAGTTTCTACCTATTCCTTCTTGAGTGATGAAATCTGATACTGCCATGAATCATGAATTTTGATTGCCAAAATACATCATGTAACTATAACATTAAGTTATTTAGCACCTTTTTTTTGTTTAGCCACTTAAATCTATCTAAGCCACTAAATCTGTTTGAGCCCTTCTGGCAGAATCTACTGGCTGAACACATTCTTTGACAAAAAAACTCAGCTTCAGGCTCATCTCTTCGATTCCTTAATTTCGGTAACGTGTCAAAGAAATGAATTTGTAGAGAGGAGACTCAGCAAGAAACTGAGTTCATATTTACAGGTGCCATAATATTTACACTTTTAAAATCCTTCCATCAATTTTATTGCCATTCTTCTGTAAGAATAATACTAATAATACTATAACCTTAATAAGAACATTCAAATAATTGGAAAGAGAACCAGGAAAAAGATTCATGTTTTGCTCTGTGTGGGGTTTTTTTTTTTCCTTCTTTTTTTTCTTCCCCTGCTGTAAGTCAACATAACAGCTCCTGACCCAAAACACCCTGGGTATGACATAATCTGAATTGGGAAAATGGAGCTTAACATACCTTTCATGCTCCCAAAGCCAGAAAAGACAGGCAGCACTGAAAAGATGACTTGTGGAATCCAAAGCAAAAAAGCCCTATTTTTTTTTCTTTTTTTTTTTTTTTCCCCAAGTTAATGATGCCCATTACATAAAATAAAGCTGCACAGTTATGAAGGAACAGGAGGCACCAGACAGTGCAACAAACAAGGTAAGAAAAATAACAATGAAACCCTCACCTTTGGCCAGCAAAGCTGTACAGTTTCTTTGGGTGCACCTCAAAACCAGCTTTGCTAAGATTAAAAATGTGTCTCTCACTTGTATGTTTAGGTGTCTACATCCAAGCTAAAGACAAAGCAAAAAGCTCATAGAGAAAATAAAACCTAACAGTATTAAATGGTTAGACGTTGTCTTAAGAACTAAAATGTCATTCAAGTGAAATACATGAAATCCAGTTTCTGATTCTGTCAACCAAAGCGAAAAATTTGTTGTTCATGCCTCAAAGGATATAATTTACAATGGAAATAAACCTACACACTAGATACTAGCCACACAGTATATAACTGTGAAGTCAGATACCACTGTGTACATGAAGAATCCTTTTCTTGGGGTAAATAAGTTAAATAACCAACTGTTAAATCATGTTACATGCACACACGCACGCACACACACACTAACACCAATATTTATAGCTGAATACATGTGGTATACTCAACTTGTCCATAATACCAACACTGGAAAAGCATATCCATAAACTGAAATTTATTCAGTATAAGAAAGAATATCTATCTTCCAACACAGTAAATAAAGCAAAATTTCACCCAGCTGATTCAAACCATCACACAAGGTGGCTGTAAACACAGCAGGAACAGAAACTTATACTGTTCGATGGAAAAAAATACCAGCTGTGCATTGTCCAAAAAAGTGTTAACCTGTTTGCATTTATAGGTAAATAAAAAAGGGTATGTTAATACTTGTTTAATGCTTTGAAGATGAGGAATGGTACTAGGATGGAAGTACAGTTACAACAGTGGCATTATCCGGAGACTGAAGGTTGTAAAATACTAGTCAAAGAGCTCAGAAATAGTTCAACTGTTTAACAAGTGTCAACTGCTTGCTAATTGGCAGAAGCTCATGAAGTATTCTGTAACTGAACATCCTACTCAGGCTTCATTAAATGAATGGCACTTTTACACTCAGTTAATTCGGCTATTTTAGTTTAAACCAAATGACAGTGCTGTTTTCTGCCTCACTGGGAGAAATGAAATCTGGTATGTTTATTGTTCAGCATAGTGATATTCTCAAGTGATTATTAAACTATGGTCTGTATCATTCAAGGTCAAAGCTCAAAAGCAGCCCCTGACAAAAAAAACCTCTAATGTTTTATAGCTTTACATTTAAACAGGCTTGAAAGAATTTCAACCAAAGCAACTACAGAAATCTGGAAAAACCCTGTCTTATTCATTTTTCAGAAACCCATGTACATGCTAGCAAGGTATGAGGCAGAGTAAGAGGAGAATTTAAATAACAAAAAAAAACACAAGTGAGAAAGTAATTTATGTCTATTAGAGCATAACAAAGTATTTAATTGAAGATACCCTCAAACCCAGGTCATTAGTTCGAATCCAGCCCAAACTGGTAACCATGGGAATGCACACTGTAAAAGTGGTCATTTTCTGGCTTACTTGAACGTAACTGATTGTCTCTGCCTAATGGGTAATGGCTGGGCCAAGAAATACAAAAGGCATTAAACCCTCATGCTTGCAGCAAAAGACTGTCTGAGACAAGAGGTCCAGGAATAACTTTCAGGCACCAAAAATACCATTTGTCCCTCTTCATTAAAAGGAAGAAATATCTTGCAGTGCATTTTTATTGAAAGTACTATACCATAACATATTAGCATGTTATATTCTCCTATTTTTCCAGTTCCTCAATAGGATAATGGACGAGTAGGAAGAGAATCCATTTTATAATGTATTTTTTTTCTTTAGAAAAGGCCAGGAGTTTTCAGTCAACCCATAAAAAGACTTGAAATTTTTGGATCGCTTCCTCAATGTAATGTACTAAGTACGGAGTTAACTGCATACGCATTTATCTTCTGTGTACCTTATACTCCCTCCTGCTGGAAAAACGCCCTTCTGCACTGCTGCTGTATCCACACTGTGGTGAAGATACTCAGGCAGCATTCTCACTAATATTTTGAGCCAACATAAGCCAAACTAATGCCAAAAAAAGCAGCTTTCCAGCCACCCAGTCCCTCCCTTGCTCTCTTTCTTCTCCCCAACCCCCTTCTTTTTTTTCTTTTGCTGGGTAAGTTTTACATAAGGAAAATTATTTCAGTTAAATCACCACAAGTGAATTAGAAAATTCAAAAAGAAGGCAGCACACAGGGACAGAAATCATCATCCAATTGTAGAAGAGTGCAGAACTGCTTCTTTTGGCAAGACTATCTGCTTATAGTGGTTTCAAATGTTTGGGCAACTACAGACTCAACACAAGGTGTTTCTTTGTGTTGAGACTTGAGGAATATCTGAGGAATAGGAATAAAGCTTATCAATACGCAGATCTAGCCATAAGCATGCCTCACTGCTTTTAAATGCATGAATATCACTTGCATGCTGACTGTCCATGACAATAGTCATCCCCTCAGATACAAACATCAACGTAATATTGCTCAAAAGAGAATAATCATTATTATGTTTGCAGTATGTCTTAATTCCTGCACTGAAGTATCAGAGTTCAAAATAAAGCAAAGAGAAAATCTTCAGAAAATAGCCGTAAGTCCTTACTGGTCCTACTTTGCAAGTGACATCAAACTTGAGGCAGCCTCTTGTGAAATATGCAACTTTCTCTTCATAGGTTCTGTTCTTACAAACTTACTTAATCATATATATGAGGGTCCTAAAAATCTCTTTTATCTACCATACTTACAGGCTGTAACTTGTTAAATGTTTGCTAACTCAAAACACATTCAATTCTACTGTGCTAGAATCAAAATAATAAAAGGCAGTACTACAAAAATTATAGGAAACAGACTGGAATTAGATGATGAATCTTAAAACTGGAAGCAAACTCATGAGGCTGCAATAGCTCAACCAAACACAGAGCAAAATGCACGTCTTAGAGAGTTATGAGTTACCCTAATTGTCGAAGTAGAAATGATGTTTTTACTGCTTTATTTTACACCTGGCATAGTTGTAACAATTGGGTAGCAAAACAATTAACAACCAGGACATTTTATCAAGCTCTATTTTTCTACTGTTTCCCAGGATCCTAGTGACACACTAAGCAAAATTAACCCCTGTAAGCACACAAATAAATTTAAACCAAGGAAACAGGCAGGTAAGCAACCATGGCCAAGGGTCTTCTCTAGCTAAGGGTTCTGCTGTGTGATGACCTTGCACAGACAGCAAGCTCTTTATCTGTTAGTAAGGTGTATTTGTCCTAGTAAGTAAGCTCATAAAACCATTAAAGTTGCCTTTTCTGTATAAACGTTCAATAGGCAAACCAACGCTCTCATTTTCAAAACCTTACTACTCAGAACACAGGGGTCTGAGCTCTATTTACAGCCTTGTACTGATTAAAGAAATCGATGGGTAACTGCAGTAAGTCCCTCGCCTTAAAATGGTGATTGCACCTCTGCACCTTCTGGTCACTTGCCTGCAGCTTCTACATCCTCTTTGTGCAGCTCCACAGTCCTACCTAAAGTGAGTAAGGGAACAAGGGCATATAGAGGAGCACTGCATTTAATTCAACTGACCACAACATCACGAGGAACAACAAGCAGAGGCAGATGCTGAGCCAGGTGAGTTTGAAGGCAGAACACACATGGCAAGTTCCAGAGGTTCGGCTCTGGCCAGGAACAAAGAATTTATGACAGCCAGTTACTCGCACATTTCACTGTGGTACTAATGTTAACTCACAGGTGCTTCATTTTAACAGTTACCAATATCCTGGCCCTGAGGCCAACCTGAAATAATTTGCTTCAAATGCTTCAGTCTTGGAGGACTTTATTTAGAGAAGAATATGGTGATTCTCTTGTAAATGAGGAACACATTCAAGTCATCTTTAGTTATTTTGTCTTCTTATCAGAGTTAAAGGATACAGTTGCCATCTTCTGCTACCTCAAATGTACATATATATCTACTTTCCAACTTCTCCTGGATGTTTCATCCAGGCTTACTAGAAATCATTACACTGCTATGAGCAGACATTAGGCATGAGCTTAGATGAGAAACATACTCAGGTTCAAGTGCATCATTATTCCTCTGACAAGCAGACACTAACTATGGAATTTCAGCTAGTAAAATTATTTAATAAAACAATAACAGTAAAATAACTACTATTAAATTTATTGACTTATTAAATTTCCTAGCAAATACTGTACATATCATCACCTTCTAAACTGTCTGAAGCTAGAAATTAGCTGAGTCCTGAAAAATATGTTCCCCTATAGACCACAACTGCAATACGCTCTCACCTCAAAGAGATAAAATAAATTCAAAGAAAAAAAAAATAAAAGAAATCTCAAAGATAAATTGGAGAAGGCTCCAGTTATTTGCTTCAAATAGAAGTACAAGGATCGAAACCAAACAGTATTAGCTGGCTTAAAAAAAAACCCAAACAATCAAACAACAAAAAGAGCCTCATGGAAGGAAATTTTCTTACATGCTCAGAGTAGCTATCAAAATCCCTGGTTAAAGATAGCACAGGGTTGTGTACTGCTGTTCTACAAATTTAACTGCTCTTGAACAATTCCCAGTCCGAGTTCTGTTTTCTTTAACTGACCCTCTAGGAAAGGGTCACAAGCACTCTGCGTTGCTGGCTAATATGGAGCTTACACAGCCCATAAAGGAACTTTTAATGATATTTCTGTTTCATATTGAAGCAAGAAATGAATTCATGCACATATTAAGCAATTTTCATAGACTAGGATAAACATCAAATTCTTTCAACTGAGACATAAAACCACCAAGGAACTGACCGTTCGTGGCATGAGAGAGGCAGGATACGAGGTGTTAACTCCAACGTCCTGGACAAATTCCAGCCCGTCTGGCTGCAGTCAGCCTTCTCGCTTCTCCTTGCAATGGCACATTGAGACAATATTCCTGCCTCCTCCTTGCACTGCCCCAGCGCGGTACCGCTGTTACGTGTTCCACCGCAGCTCCAGAGCTCTGTTCTGTATGTTGCTGTGTCTGTGGTCATAAACCTTCTGCTTAAGGACCTCTAGGTTGAATGACTACTATAATTTTTTTTTCGAGTATATATTAAAAATAAACGGGGCCGGGGCGGGGAGTGGGGTGCTGCTTGTTGCTCACAGTAAGATCAGCTTCCCCAGAAATAGATGAGTTTCTAGTATAGGAGGGAACCGAGGAGATGTTTTTGTGTCCCCTTTAAAGACCGAGCAATCCTAAAGCCATTTTCTTCATTTTAATAGGTGTTTTAAGGTGCTTGTTTTGCTAGCATAATCTGAAAGAGTTAAGATGTCCTGTTCCCCTTCTTGTGGAGTATATACTTACTTCTTGTGCAGCTTAATTTCTTCCTTAAATATTGACATGTGCCATGTTTGCTCTCTAGGCAATGACAACAGTAGATTACTAATGCCTTTGGGCAGGCAATCGAAAAATCATCTCCTGAAACCCAGCAATGAGCTCCTAACTCTTTGCCAGCAAATGTTCACGTTCTTTCGGCCCAAAAAGTTTGAAGTAAAACACACTCCTGCCTAACTTTCAGAGAAACTCTCTCTAAACCATCATGAAGTGACACACTTAACAAGGTTGGTTTTATTAGTAAAACAAAACTATTTTTTACATTTTGACACAGAGAGAATTACCTGATTATGAGTGAAAATCATCCACAGTCTTTTATATAGTAAAAAAAATCAGAACCAGCTGCCTAGTGCAGATGGTTAATTAATACTCCAGTGTTTCTTCTTAACAGAGGTGGGTTCAACTGGTGAAACCTTTTTCTTTTTTTTAAAATAAAAAAAATACCACAGCAAAATTTTGATCATCAGTTTCTGTGTAAGAAAAATTATGTAGAAATAACATGGAGAAAACTGTAAGCATAGGAATAATTATCTATTTCATCAGAATTACACGAAAGATCCTTGCAGATTGTTTAAGATCTTCAGTATTTTCACTATTTCCACTACAGTTATTCATTTTTAAGAGCACTAAATTCACACTGAAGTCAACAGACATAAAGAAATGTGTATGTGTGTGCGTATGCTTGCATAAAAATAAATAAATATATAAAAAAGCAAGCAATTTAGTGTGTGCTACAGCAAAAGTTAAAAGTTCATATTTCACTGCCAGGACATAAAATGAACTGCTAGTTATTTTGCCAGTTGTCATAAAATGTATTGCAAGTTACCAACACAACACATACACACACACGTACACAAAATTATTACCAAGTTTCACTGCACATACCTTTTATATGAGAAAAAAACCAAACCCACAATTTGTTTTATGAGTGAATCAAACAAATTTACTTACCACAGCTGGGGGATCATTCCATTCTTCATAAGAAATGGCAGCATATGGGTAAATTCTATCATTGATAATCTGAAGAGTAGCAAGAGCAATTGCTTTCATTGATCGAAAATATGCTTCCCAGAACCACCTTGCCTGTAAAGAGAATAAGTTCACTTTCATACTGCACAGATCCAGCGCTTAATAATCAATTTTGGCTTGCCATGCACAAGCTGCCCCACACAGCCTACAAGTCAGGTGGAAATCAAATTAGGAGGCATGTTTATTGTAGCTAGGATATTTCCACAGAGTCTGAAGGCTTCAAACTCAACCCCACCCCTCCAAAAAAAACCTGATTTATGGCCAATAAAATGAAGCAGCAGCATTACTTTGCAAGAGATCGAACAGAATATTTGAAGGAAACAGTTACTTTCATGCTTTTATCATAAGTTTTCCTCTTGAAAAATGTCAAAAGCAGTTTGACCATAGAACAGAAAAAATTGCTGTTATATTCAGTTTTTCCAAGGCAGAGGAAACCACAGTGTGGCTAGATAGCCAAATAACAGCATGTGGCCTAAAAGGTGGAACTTAAAAGTCACCTTTTAACATCAATATTAGAGACGGCTGATCAGCTAGAGAATTTCAGTATTCATGAACCCTACCAAACTAGGAGCTTCCCAAGCCTTCCAAAAATCAAATACTATTTATACAAGTAAATATTAAGATTTTTATATAAAAGTACACGCATATGCCAATTTGTTACAACTGTTAATCTAGGCTAATTTACAAGGCAGGCAGTGTAAAACTGCTGAAATCAAGCTTGAGATTCTCTTATACACAGATGCATTGATTTTCACAGATGAGTCACTTTTAAGGTCCTGTATGGCATGTTTTAATCTCATCCCAGTTTCTACATAAGACAGAAATGCTGGAAGAAAGGTAGGGTTTTGGAAACGAAAACATTGACTTACCTGATTCTCTGTTAGAGACCTAAACATATTTTTAAAATGCCTAGAACTATCAAATGATCCTGTAGGAACCCATCCAACCCAGAAGGAAACACGCCTTGTCAATAAATGTAGTTTGAGTATTTTGGCTCAAGAGATGTGCATTTTTCCAACTTAATTTTTCTCCAGGAAACTCCAGCACCTTGAAGTGCCCAAAAGATAATGCAATCTGCAGTGTCTCTATGGTTCAGTATCAACTATGAGAATAGGCATTTGCATGTAAGTTGTGGCACAGTTAAAATAAAAGACTTTTTTTTTGATAATTAGAAGGTTAAGAAGCTTTCAGAGCTGGAATAAAACTGAAGACAACCTACAAATCTGGGCAAGTGCTATTTTACTCTTGCTGTGATTCCTTAACAGTAAAAAGGCTCTACAGATAGGCTGGTCTTAATCACATGCTATTAGAATATTAAATAATATAATATAGAATATTAAATTACTGAAGAATACCAAGCTTTTGGACGTACAGACTTTAAGACGAAACAAAAATAACTCTCGTTTAGCTGTTGTTAACAAGTTGCCAGTGTGTCTCACTCTGCAGGTCATTACTTTTTAAACAGATGACAAGAGAGTGATTCCTACATGTACACTTCATGCTGCAGCACTCCTAGGCTAAATAACAGTGTACAGGAAAGATTACAAGTAGGGAAAATGCACATTCACAAGAAAACATGCACATATTCATGCATATGCCACTTTGTACTTTACTCTGAGTGTAACCAATGTGATTCAGAACTAAAGACCTGTTGCTGAAACACTGGCCCTAAAACACTACTCTCTGTGTAGTTTGTAAAATAGGTTTATCAGAATAGTTCTGTAAATCTTTAAGATAAAAAAATCCATGTTACAATTAAAAAAGCAAACTAGGAAAGAGACAAGTGCTCTCGAGCACTACTTTTATTGTGTGAAAACAGTAACAACCGTAAGCCTTACTACTTCAAAGTACTCCAAAATTTTGTTAAGGAACACTGATGAGTATGTTCAAAAGTTACACTTCTTTGGAGCCTGTTATCCAGAGAGAACGCAAAGCAATTCCACTGTAAAACAGAACCACTTGTCTCTCCTTATTTCTCTCCCTGGTATGACTTTACAGCTGGATAACAGGCTGATCACCAAGAACATAGAACAAAATCAGGTTTACATCCAACTGTAAAAGCAGAAGAATTATATGAACAGGTAAGCATAAATAATGTCTGCCTTCAAAAAATTCCATGAATACATTAAATAAAGCAAACAACACGTGCTAAGAAAAGACTTAAGTATTCCTTTTCCTATGCCCCAGAACTCAGCAACAACTGATTTTAAAAGAAAAACATAAGTAGATTAAGAATTAAAATTGAGCAGAACAGTGAACCTCTCTATTAGAGTATCCTAAATAAACAAGAATAAGAACACAGATTTCAAATTTCATTTTCACATTGGGTAACAGTTTAGAACCTGTGCTGGTTTCAGCTAGGATAGAGTTAATTTTCTTCCTAGTAGCTGGTATAGTGCTGTGGTTTTGGTTTAGCATGAGAATAATGTCGATAACACAGGGCTGTTTTAGTCCTTGCTAAGTAGTGCTTATGCTAAGTCAAGGACTTTTCAGCTTCCCATGCTCTGGGAGGCACACCAGGCACTGGGAGGGACAGCTGCCCAAAGGGATACTCCACACCATACAGCCTCATGCTTGGTATGTAAACTAAGGAAAAGCCGGCCAGGGGGCTGCTGCTTGGGAACTGGCTGGGCATCGGTCAGTGGAAGGCTGGGAACTGCACTGTGCATCACTTGTTTTGCATGTTCTTTTATCATTATTAGCTCTGACTTAAATTATTAAACGGTTCTTATCTCAACCCATGAGCCTTCTCACTTCACTCTTCCGACTGTCTCCCCCGCAGGGAGCGACGCAGGGGGAATCGAGCCAGCGCTGTGTGGTGATCAGCTGCCAGACAGGGGTAAACCACAACAGAACCATTGCTGTAAGTGGCACTAAGTAGGAAGGAGAAAGTATTTTACCATATAACTTTATAAAGCAATTAAGTAGCTATTAGTTGAGTGAAATAAACAAAGAAATGTGTATTTCATTGTTATTAAATGACAGCATTCTACTGTTCTAACTTTATGACTGTTTATTAATATGGTAATATCTGTGATTATCTAGCTCTGTAACAATCAAAGCTGTTTTTCCTCCTTTGGCAAAACTAAAATGGATCTGATCTAGCTTCTCTTTGCTGAAAGAATGTTTGCAATGTCAGGCAAGACTACCCCTTTATACCAGAAGCAAAACTGGAGAAGAGGGCAGAGGGAATTTACTTTTTATAGACTAATATTTATGTAATTAATTTTTTGTAAAGAGCTAGAAAATGTTCCCACAGTTGGTTGTAATTTTTTGGAGTTGTGTTTCTTTAAGGCAGAACTCAAAACCTTCTAAGGGGATTCAAAGTCTCTGAACAGATGTTTCAGGGTCTCATTACTTCCTCCCCACCTTGTTTGCTTTTATAAAGCAGAACTGATTAACATGGCTTGCTAGTGTCTGCTGCTCAGCATGCTAAGTTACTAAATATTTTGGGAAAGTTTTCTATTAGGAAGATGTATGTCGATTCCATTTGAAACGTATTTTCTGCTCCACTTGGTGTGGTTGAAAAGCTTATGTTGGAATGTAACAAATACCTAGGAGGGATAAGAATCCTGTGAACACGTTCGGGATACAGAAGAAACAACAACAAAGGAAAGAAAGAAAAAGTTAAAAAAAGAGAGAGAGATCAGTTCCTGACTCCTCTGCCAACTTTCTTAGTATTCTTACATAGTTTTTTCTGAGCTGTCCATTTCTCTTTTCCATATCCATGAATTCAGAAGACTAATGGCTATATACTTAAGAGTAGCTTTAATACACTGGATAATGTTTGTAAGGTATCGCAACTGTAACATACTAACTAAAGCTACTTGAAAGCCTTTCAGGATCTTGAAATAAATGATCCATAATTACAGATCTTGTCTTCCACATAGCATTGATTATCCAGTCTACAACTATGATACGGTCAAGCTACCATTCTGTTCAACTTAACTGAAACCAACTCCTACTACTCTACTAGTCTATTTGATGAAGTTTCAGAACTTTCTAAGGAAACACGTTATGTGAACCATAGACTTGTAGAGAATGCTAACTTTGTATACATCTAAATATTGCTTAGGTTGCAGGCACTCATAAATTGTAAACAAAGATCAAACGTGTACTTTGTACAACTGCCAAAACAACACAGATGAACATATGTTAACCTATGGGATCTGGCTGTATGGCTTACCAGGAACTGCAAGCAAGTATTTAAGAAACACAGCTTCTCTTCCCCTTCTAAATTTATAGATAAATTTTCCCAAGGTGTGGAAGAGTCAAATGTAGAGTACTGAATGACTTGACTGAGAATGAGAAATACATATTACTGAGTTGCCCAATGGGTTGGAAGTGCCTGAAATCTCTTAAAATACAACAGACTCCCCATGAAACTAATTTGCCTGAATTCAGTTTCTGCAGAAAATTTTACAAAGCCAAGACAGCCTCACCACAAAAGCCAAAGACTGATGGAATCAGAGAGCAAACTCTCCCTTCAAGAGGTGAGCTCTGCAGACCAAGGTCACCAACATGGGCATACCAGTAGGTAGCTCCAAGTTGTTTCTCTTCCTTACTCCAAACCCCAGTTTCAACTGCTGCATCCTCATTAGATCAGCCATGAAAACCTACCACTTTCTATAAAGGCTAAAATTTCTTAACAGAATGTAGAAGTATTAATTTATCTCTACAAATACATATGCACACTTTCAGGAACACTAGCAGTACCTGTAAGACCAAACAAAAAGTTCAGAAACTGTGCAGTTTTCTTCCTCAAAACTGTAGATGCATTGGAAAATTTGCATTCCTTCAACCAAGTAAGCAAGCATCCAAACCAAAAGTTCAATTCCACTTGTTTACAGTTCCAGGATTTTGTTCAAGTGAACAATGAAGAAACTAAACTGAAAATACTCAGCACATACCGGTACAGGCAAGAGCTTGCAATGGAAGCATTTGCAGTTATTTTCATAGGAGCCAACAGGCAGCAGCACACAGCAACAGGGTAGCCTACTCACAGAAAGTAACATTTATTTAGGTAAGGTGTTATTTTCCTTAGAAATAAATACACTTGGGGGTCTAGCATCTCTTTATAAGCTCTTTACAAGCCAGCATAGCATCAGGTTACAAAGTCCATTCATATAATGTTTATAAGTTCTAGTGTTAATGCCACTAATGGTGCTCCAGTGTAGAGTGCAAGACAGATCAACGTAAATCTTTTGATTAGTTTGTGAAAAGAAAAACACTGGGCATGAGGCAAGGAAAGGAATACTTTCTGTAACAGTTAGATCAAGGGGAAAACAGTCCACAAAAGGATCTTTCTAGCCTCATGTCTTTTGAAAGCCCATGATCTGGTAAGAGTTGGTGAAGTTGGCAAAAAAGGGAAAAAAACAACAAGATTTGCAAAAAAGTAGTAAAAGTTAACTGCCCATACACCACCACTTCTCTCAGCTTTTAGGTCAGGCGCCATGACGCTGTCAGATTTTGCCCCACTGCAGGAGTTCAGTGTTTCCAAAATGCCTTGAAAAGGTTTACGAGGCCTGAAATATAACTATTTTCACACTGGCTGGGGTGACTCTACTTAAACACTTTCTCTCCTCAATGGCTATTGGTGTTCCCGATTTTTAGTCCCTGACCAGCTGGGTTAGGGAATTTTGCTGAAGAAAAGAGTGGGGCCTAGCTGCTGCATTTGATTTCTTGCTTCTACTTCAGCCTTGCAGCAGTATGTGTAATATTCAACTCACAGAGATGCTGTGAGACTTAACCATTCTAGAACAGGAAAAAAATAACTTTATCCTCCCATTATTTCTAAAAAGAAACCTTAAACTAAAAAAACTAATAGCTAATCAATGCTACCAAAGTAACTGACTGTGGCAACACTTTACTAAAACGTGTACCATCAGTATGTAATAGCTCTGGGCACTGACGTTTGTCCACTAAGACCTTCAGGCTCTTAAAATACACAATACAGTAACATAACCAAATGTTTTTTTAAGTCACTGAGACCTAACAAGTTATTGGCCATCAAGCAAGCTACTATGATTTGACACAGGCAACACCCCCCCCCCATAACCATTATGCAGTAGGATTAGATAGGCTACTGAGGTTCAATGTAAACTGAATTATTATTTATTTGCCCCATACTAAAGATGCATAAGAAGATAGCTGATGATACATAATAATTAGATAGCAAGCTTGAACTTTGCCCCTGCCCCAAGGTAAAACGGGACTCAAGAGAGCCTAAGTTCCTCTTTTGGAGAAACAAGCATTTTATAAAAAGTTTCCCAAGACACATTTTGGGTTCAGACTGAGGCCCCTCTAACCCCAAATTCCCACATTTTTCTGCCTATGAATTGTAAACTGCCCCTTCTTTCTGAACCGCCTTGCCATTTCTACAGCTGGTTCCCTGTTCCAACAACTTCCTCGCTGATCACAAGCATCCCTTCTAGTATACAGTTCTTCAGCAAAGATGATACCAGCTGGCTCAGCTAAAACCAGTGCCATCTTTGTTTCTTTACACAGGCTTACAAGAAACCTTCAGAAGACTTCATACTATTAAGAATTAGACAGTAATTTATTGTTTCTAGAAAGTGATAAGAATTCAGGTTTAAAAAAAAAAGTGTTTATTTGGTATAGGACCCTTAGCAATATCACACAATCAAGTCCAATACACCTAAAGCTGGCTGGCCCAATCTTCTCTCTGTAATCAGTGGATTAAAAAAATACGGTTGTTCAGAGAGAAATTTGGAGCTCTGGTACCTTAAAATATCTCCTGAACAATCTGTTCCCCTCTTATTAAGGGAGCATGAGAGGACACAGTAAGTGGCCAGCTGTAGGCCATGAACCTTCCGTCCCTGGAAGCCCTGTCTTCAAAAATAATCTGAGGGCCCTCTCATTTTCCCAGAGAGGCACAAAAATTTGAAATTAGAACAAACAAGAACATAGGCTACATTTTTTTTAAATAATTCATGTGTTTTAGTCCACAGAAAAATGAGAGCCATGCTCTGAAAAGTTGCCTTACTTTTGGGGTGCCAGTAAAACTACCCCAAACTGGAGAAAACCCCTTTAGAAATCACAATCAAAGTAAAAATTAGATTCTTGTCCCCATACACAGACTACTACGTATTAATTTTAAAAGTTAATCCATTAAATCAATTGAATATAGGTAAAATCATGCTAACTTGCCTAAAACTGAAAAGTTTTCTGAATTATTTTCATGTTTTATAAAAGATCAGATTAAAAGCACATTTCAAATTCACCCTAAGGTGTTTGTGTTGTGTCTGTTTGTCAACAAGTACCTAGCCAAACAAAGCAGTAGTGAAGGAATTGTATAAAGAGTGCTTATAACATCAGCACGCCACTTTTAAGGCTAAAAAATGGGAGTAGCAAGGAACTGCACTTTTGTGGGTGTCTGATCACTTCATATAAAGACTAATCCATAATTCAACACTAGGTTTTCCCAAACCTCAAACCAGAAGTTTCTCTACAAGGGAAAAAGCAGTAGAACACAACACAGGGTACATACAGTTGTTCTTTTAATATTGTTTCTGAATTTTCATTCAATATTTCAACTCTTCTTTCTGACATATGCATGATACCAAGTAAAGCCTTGAAAATATTCTATTAATCTACTTGACTTATACAATTTATATGAGTGGCCTACAGAGGAATATTCCTTAATTACAAGATGTTTCTGCAGGATGAGCAAGTAAAACAATAATTTGTATCATTCCAGTGCTATATTTTAAGAAAGAGATTCTAGACAGACATGTGGCGGTGCCAATTTTTATTATAATTCAGCCTCAAAAAAAAAATCCCTTCAGAAGTAAAGCAGTAGGTAGATTTAATCACCTGGCTCAATATTCTCCACCATAGTAATTTCAGCCATGAAACAAGCACATTTCTACTTCAGCTACAAGAGAGAGTGAAAACTAAATCTTTCCACCATTCAAATTTCTTTTTCTTTTTGAAGCTGCCGATTCACAAGGGGACAGAAGCCAGAGTTCAAAACGCCACTTGGGAGTAACTCACTTCTACTGGCTCTCAGTTTTATTGCAGTAAACCACTTGACAAATGCTGACTCATAAGAGCTAAAGGTAAAAGAAAATGTTAGTGCAAGCTCAGATATTAATCTTAAGCCTCTTGCACTGCAGTTTTCCTCAGATTCTCTTCTTTGGCACTTCGAAAAGAACCACTTGTATCAATTATAGCAACCCATATGTACAACAACACATATCATGCATATATGACAATGGTTCTTTGAAGCATATCTGTCAAAGTTAACATTTTGAGTCTTGCTTCCATACTTACAGATAATTTATGTTTGTTTGTTTGTTTTAGGGATGCTTTTTTGGTTTTGGTTTTGGTTTTTTTTTCGTTTGGTTGGTTGGTTTTGTGGGGTTTTTTTAAGGTTCTCATCTTCTGTTATGAACAGGAGCCTTGCTCTGCTTAAAATATGGCTCAAATATATGACATAGAAGCAGCGGTTTTCAACAGACAGGTTCTCATTCTCTCTTATGAAACGGTAACATTTTATATGGTTTTGAAATCCTGCATTATCTTGACCCCTAAAATACAGACCTCCACTATTCCTCATCCTACTGATAGTAACCTAGTTTTAAAAATAGCAATAACACAAGACTTGAATAGATAAAAATACCCCTTAGCACAGGTGTTCTCCCCTTCCTCCATATATTTCTGCACCTCAGACTTGCTTCTTTGATTAATGAGTGTGTCAACTTCACAACTCTGTTGCAGAAGGCAACACTGCACCAGCCAGGAAACCTGACTTTCCGCCCTGGCACCCTACATATTCACTGCCAAAATACCCTTCAGTGATGGAGCCAACAAGCAGATAGCAGCATTACGAGCAGCAAGGACCTGCCCCGTTCTCAGCTGTGGCTGGGAAAACTATCACAAAGCACTGAGACAGAGCCAGTAAAGAAAGCAGCAGAATGAAGAAAAAAAGCGAAGTTTCATAAAGCACTTAGGGCTTTAAAAACATGTAATGTAAAAATGGCTACCATTTACTGAATTTCCTTTGCTCAGAAAGAGCTTTCAGTTCTGTCTTCCTACTTAGAGGCAAACGACATGTTGACACGACAGAAATAACACAGCTGTAAGAGTAATATGGATCCTACTGTGGCTTCCAGATAGTTGTATCTACATAATCATCACTGATAACGATGTAAAGACACAAAAAACAGCCCACTCTCTTCCCTCCAGTTCCCAGGAGTTTGCAGGGCTCCCAAATTAACCCTGTTACACCAGGCTGTTGCTGTGAAGGGGCAGGCACACCTAGCCTGAGGCGTCACCAGAATTACTGGGATCTGTATCATCCTTTCTATGATGTTTGTCCTTTACACACTCCCTGTTAACGACATGAAAACAGACCTACAGTGAGCTAGACCTACGCTATCATTGATTCAACAGCAGTCTAGAAAATCATAGAAAACAAATACACGTATGTAATTGCAGGGACCATTCGGCTACTATATGACCACAAGCTGGCAGGTGGGGGGACGTTTTAGCCACATTTCTTGACAAATGATGGACAGCTCCTGAAACTGAAAGCAATAGGTTTCCAGTCCCAGGGGTATTGCCTTCAAATATGTCTATGTTCTCAGGGTAGATCGGTTTTCCCTGCTGCAGGCATCCTGCTGAGAGGCGAGGTCCCAAGCAAAACAGAGGAATCTGACTGCAAGCCTTTGAGGTGGCAGGAGCCAAGGGGGGTTCAAAGACAAGGCTGGCTGGTGGGCAGCACCTCTGAGTTTTGCAGAGGTTAGAGGTTAGTAAAGCAGGAGCCACTGGCCAATAAAACAGTGTTTGGAGAGCCCACGCTACAGATAAACTGGGGATCTGTTTACACCTTTCCCAGCTTTCTGAGTTACATACACTGATGCTTCCCACTGTGATCTTGTCCTATGTCCACTGGCATCTCCCCTCCTCAGCAGCTGCCCTGCTCTCTGCTGGTTGGCTTTATAACGTGGCTAAGGGACGCTTGGAAACTTTTAATCAGCATCCAGCATCAAAAATAAATAAATAAAAGCACAACTGCTTTTATTTGTGTCAACTGCTGCAACAATATCTGTCTTGTTTGAGATTTCCCATGACTGCTGTACTAATGCTGGGAGAACAGAAGCTTAAATTCCCTTGATTAGAGAAGTTAAACACAAAGCAAGCGTAGTGCCAATCACACACATGAAAGGACAGCTTTTTGAAGCACGCAAAAAAAAAAATCTAGGTAGGGTTACCACCATATTACAGCAGTCAAAAATCAGCACATACCTCAACTTCAGAGTTTAAACTCTATACAAGGAAGAACTTGCCCTTTTGATGAAGAGATGTTTTACTCCATTTCCTGTAAGCTATATAGTTCTATTTTATAGAAGCATAAACATATACATACTCCTATACAAAGAGTTCTCAACATTGGACAACTTTAACCACAGACGTTACTGTCAGCATTGCTTGAACAGAGGTATATCTTACTGACTCCTATGAGGATAAAAGCCAAACGACTGGCAGTGGTGTTTTATTGTTTGAGGTGTTTGGGGTTTTTTTAATATCTGTTGGGAAAACTCCATTTAGGACATGGTGCCGCTTTTTTCCTCCCCACGTTAAAAATAAGTGATGTAAGCTCAAGCTATGTAAAAATACCTCATCCTTCATGACTCACACTGTGCATGGCTGTATGGCTGCCTGATGAAGTAGAGAAGCTAACTGATAATACTATGTGATGGTCACACTGCAAAGGAATAGAGTTGAAAATAATTTTACATGTACAAAATAATTGATAGACATCGACAAGAGTTATTTATTTTATCTTGCCGAACAACTGAAATAGTATGCTGAAGAGGAATATTCTTTACTGTATGAAGGCAAATTTTGTAAATAAGAGAAGTAATCTCAAAGATAAACATTAAAGCTTATTACAGAAGTCCTTGCTACCCCCAAAAAAGATGGAAAGTACACCACTGATCAGCATTTGCATATTTCTTCTGTATTAAACTTTTCTTCATCTAAGCAACTAAAAACATGAGGAAGGAGTTGTTTTCCCTCTCCCCTTGAGGCATAGATAACACGGCCTCTGCAACAGAGGGAACTCACATCTTGGGAGATTCCCTGAAGAACTGGCTACTAAACACAGGTGGAAACAGATCAGAAATGAAACAGTGGCAAGAGGCAGAGCGCAGAGCCCGGCCTCGGCGCTGCTGGCTGACTGCAGCATTTCAGACAGCTGGAAAATGGCTGTTAACCCAATCACCAAACCCAGGACCAGGAGAGCTCTTCCCAGTGTCTCAACAGGCACCACTGATACTTTCTGCTTTTGTTTGCTACAGTGTTGGGAAGCATTTAATGGTAGACTGTGTTGTGCGGGGGAACAGAGATGAAGTACTCTGTGGACACCCTGGGACCAGAATTCCATTACTGGCTAGGTCCAGTTGCAGGAAACTGTGTTTCTTAGACTTAACCATAACCTAACAACTCCTATCCATGATTCCCAATCCACTATTAGTATCCTGGAATATGCATGCCCTCTATAATCCTCCTCTCCAGAACATCTGTACAGGCTTAAGTCACCAGCACAGAATACGTATGCAAAAACAACTAATATGCCAGGTGCCATTTTCATTTCTAAAGAGCATTCAAAATTGTCAGCTAATGGGAAAAAAAAAAAGAGGAGCAGAGGGCAAAGGAAGGAGCCAATCCCCAGATGCAAGTTGCCCTTTGGCTTGCAAATGGTGTNTCCAGATGCAAGTTACACCATTTGCAAGCCAAAGGGCATTATAGTGTATTCCTAGCACAGCACACTTTTCCATTTGTAACAAACATACATAATTTTCCTATAGACAGGCATCCAAGAAACTGTTAGATATTTCTGCACAATTTACAGACAAAGGTTAAAGGAAAAGCCACCTAATGATTATCTGCAGCAGACTGTTTCTATAGAATATGTAAGACCTTTGCAACTTAAAAGCCAAACTTTCCTACTCTGTTGGAAGATACATTTGTTTTAGTCATTAAAACAGGATCCAAGAGTTCTAAATTCCACTACTAATATTATTATTTACCTTGTACAAATTAATTATATCTCTATCCATGCATCAGTAAAATGAATACAAGACCAAGGTGTATTTACTACTAATATTTAACATACTCACATGCCAATTACTAGAGCAGTGCAGAGTATTTATACTATATTCATAAATGCCAAAGTTGTAACACTTTCAACAATGAAGGGGTAAGTGGAAAAAGTGAGTTTTATGCAGAAATGTGATGTGGTACAGACTAAGCAGCAGGAGAGCACAGAGTAACAAAGAATGAGTGAAACACCAGGAGAGACGCTTAATCATCCACTTATCTGCAACTAACTGCTCCACATGCATGGCAAAGTATTTTCAAACATTCTTTCTAAAAGAAGTACATGCCTTTCCAATTTTTGGATCATCTGGATCTATCTGTAGTATATCCAAGCTGTGTATAGCAATCTGCAAAGGATAAGCACCAAAAACCCACTTCGCAACAACACACAGACTCTTAAAATCTAATCTTAAGAACCAAAAAATAATTTTGTCTTAAAATAGCATAATTTCCCTCTTAGACTTGAAGTTTATCCTTTTGTTGTTTAGAGGCTGCAAATATAGATACAAAGGCAGCACAACTGGATCCTATAAAAATTACTGAGTTGCTGACTGCTCTCAAACTTCTGAGCTCTCAGAAATGACATGAAGACCACTCCATAATACAAGATGCACAAACACAGTTTTCTTGATTCTGGAAAGCAACAGGGCACAACAGACAACAGGAAAGGAAAAACAAATATAGGATAAGGATATTCTCTGCAACAAATGAAGAGGGGAGAGCAATGAAAGTCTCATAGACAAATGCCAAGGATTCTGCAACTCCCCTGGTGATCCTGGCAATAAGCCAGGAAAATTTTTCTCTTTCCTTTGCTGTTTGCAGCAACAAATCTTTCCTCTGGGGGAGGGGTGAGAGGGCTGGAACTAACTTCACTGCATCTGATAAGATAGCAAATTGTCCAGGTCTGACATTTATGGAGGACCCAGAGCACCACTGAAGCACTCTGGGAGGATTAAAGCAGGGTTAGCCTCTCCAATCACACTCCTTAAAATGCTACGAGTGGCAGACAGATGAAGGTTCATTTAAATTTGATAATGATGAGTCTAAAGAACCCTGAGACAGAAGCTGTTCCCTGTCAGGGAAAGAACTGCAGCTGGAAGTTGAATATTCTCATTAAAAGCACTTGTAAAAAATCTAACTATGCTCAAAGAGCTCCCGGTGTCCAGATATTGAAATGAAGTTCTGTTTAATTGGCTAACAAGAACTAAATCCCATCTCTTTCATGTGGGCTGCACCACCCACAGGAAAAGTCCACCACCCATTCGCTTTAACTCTATCCAGGACCATTTCGCTGCAAGAATGGGATGTTTCACACGCCGGCAGCGATTGCCTGGAGCCAGCAGAAAGGCTCATATAGCTGTCAGCAAGCTGATAAGAGCTGAAATTACTCTACAGAGCCCTCTTTAAAGAAGAGCCAAAGAAGCACATTAAATGAAAGAGAGGAGGGGTCACAAAAGCCGGCCACTCATGTTGTTTTAACATGGCACTAAAACAAGTCATTGATTTATGCGTGTGTCTTCAGCTCCGTTTGACCCAGAGTCCGAACTTTTTGTCAGGTCAGCGCTGAGGCACATGGGATGTGAGAAACAAAGGCCACAACAGATTGTCCAGGTATTCCAACTGTGGGAACAAAACATTGCAAACTACATGTTTTCTATCCACATTTCTTTTAAACTTAATTTCCCTCCCTTTTCAGCTTTTAATTGTCCACATGGGTTGAAACGACGAGAGATCGTGATTATCTAAATCAAGAATGCTGTGTGGCCGCTATTGGACAAGAATATCTTGTGGGGCTTCAGGAAAGTGAGTTGTCCATTCATACAAAGGAGGAAACTTAACATGAGGGTCAACATGCTCTCACTGAAGTGTTTGGCAACCAGTGAAGTTAAGATGCATTTAAAACAACACTGATGATCTGACAAGGTTATTCCCCAAGGCGTTACAATATCAAGGCATTATAATATCAAACCTGAGTCCTGAAGTTGCATCACTGCTCCAAAGTCCTCTCCCGCCTTCGGCAGTCTGCAACTCGGGGACTTTCTAAGCCAGAGGGATACCTTTGCATTCATCTCTGACAGATCTCCCTTCTCTGGATTTCTTCATTTACCCCTTACACCAATAAAAACTCTTCACCCATACCAAACACTGAAGCAGTGAGTCCCACAGACTACCTACTAGTTCTGGGAAAAGATCATCTCCTTTTTTTATTTTTTAGACCAGATTCCCAATGATACAATTCCTAGAGAACACCAAATCAAACGTATCAAACAAAGTACAGTCACATCCCTCTATGTTCTTCATGACCTTCTTATTTTATAGTTACGTATCATATCCTTGCTCCTCATTTTATCCCAAATCATTCATCTTCAAGACAAAGAGCGGTCATGTTTAATCCCTCTTCTCTTGAAATCTTTGATCACCCTCGTCTATTATATCCTTTTTAAGACGGGAGCACCGTAACTATGAATTGTATTCAGGGTGCAGACATACAACAGATTTGTGCAGTGGCACGGTATTTTCCATTTGTTCTCCACTACTTTTCTAAAAATTCTTTACTTTTTTTGACCATGACTGACCATGAAACTTCTTTTTCCACATAACTATTTATTACAGCTCTAAGAACTCTTTTCCAATGACCGTACCTAGCTGACAAGCCATTGCTGCCTATGAGAAGACTGGTTTTCCTTTCACATATCCGCTTTCTTTAACCTAAACGAATTTTATTTGTCACTATACCATTTGGTCATGCTACAGCTGAATTTCTTTGGCCTAAGATGTGCCAGTTACAAACAAAACCTTACCCAAAGCAGAATCATTCATAAGGGGTAGCTGCAAGGGGTTTTTCTATTCATGTTAGGTGAAGCTGCAACTTTTTCCTTAAAAACCATCCGCTTCTGGGGTGCTCATCCTCTACACAGCTACTTAATTTTATGGAATTTCTTATCTCTAAGATATCCATCTCTCTGTAAGTTGGGTCAAAACTTGACAATAGCAGAAACCAGAGGACAAAACAGCATGAATGTTTAATGTGATCACACTCTTGTTTCCCTAGGAAACTAGGATGAAAAGAATTCCTGCACTCAAGAACACTAGCTCTTCATTCTTGTACTGTCAGAGCTCACAAAGTCATTCAGTCTTCCAGACTAGATATCAATCCAAATTTTTATTTTTGGGAGGTGGAGAGTGTTATAAAGTCAAAACGGAACAGGCACACAAAACCTTATTTCGAAAATAAACTCCTTACCTAAAATCCATTCAGTAAGAAAGAATGCCTAAATAAACAGAGGAATAACTTTTCTATTCCCATAGCAGAGTACTTCCATATTCTGATCCTATGCCTTTACAAGCCTATCTGTGTTAAGACTTCCAAGTTGTCGATATGTAGTGAGGAAAAGCATTTACAAAATGTCTGTATATTCAGATAGACAGATTCATCTCACAAAAAGAAGGGAAAAAAGGCACAGAGGCTCAGGTATAAGTTGTGAAAAACTTCCATACAAGTTAAAGACATTTATGTATCAACTACAGTGGTGATATATGTTCCTAGAGATTAACAGGCTTTCAAAGCAAAGCACTTGAAAAACTCTGTTGGGAAGGAAACTATACAAGGCATGGGATAAGCAGATACCAGTAAAATTTCGGTTTGCTTTCTTTCTTTCTTTACCTATTTTATTCTTCTTCAGGAGCAAGAGGAAATCTCAAATTTCACTCTCTATCAGAGGTCTACTACATTTACCGCTATTTCTTGCCCCTCCACTTCTACAACTTTGCTGCTACCTGGGTGCTGCTTTGTGGTGCAGAGAAAATGAAAGAAGAAGGGTATAGCTTCAAGTCTGCTCAATCAGTAGCTGTACAGCTAAGCTGCTTATCGACTCGCCTCGGGGCACTTCGGCCAGGGTTTCAGACACCATATGGAACTATTTGTGAGAGGGGGATGGTTCAAGGAAGCTTCAAAGAAAATGAGAATGACAACATTACTGTAGAAAACAGACAAGACAGCAATCCCAGAGATGCATAAGTTTCATCCAGACTGGTATTAATTTTAGCAGCTCAACTAGCAGAGGCTCTTTGTGATGGTCAATATGTTGGACTTTATAAGAGTTATCATATGCTAGTCTACAGTTCTCATGGACATAGGCTGTACATGTAGTATTAGAAATATATAACTAGGCTATGAGCACAGAAACTTCCTTTTTGTGACAAAAGACAGGAACCTGAAGCAGGAATTGTTAAAGGCAAAGTGTTCCGCAAATTTGAACAACAAAAGCATAAGTTAATATGGCTAATCTCCAGAGACCTCAGCACAATCAGGCGTAATGCAGGACAGTAGAAATTAATTTTGATTTCCCACATTCCAGCTCTGCTCAAACCAATAAACCTCTTTCCTGGTTTATACCATGACAAAACAATTGAGCAAAACAAAGTTGCATTATAGGAAATCACAGCCCAGACCATACCAGCTGTAGTTCCAAGCAGATGATAACTCCAAAGCTAAAGCACTTGTATTTTATCCTCTTCATGACAGTATGGTGCGATCCTCATGATCAGTGTACAAACCATATTTTCAAATACATAAACTGTATTTTCAAATACAGGTTCTTAAATATTTTAAATGTAAGAACTTCTCTTTAAGACCCTTCCTCTCTTCTCCAGCAGATGTATGGCTAGAAGTACTTCCAGAAACAAAGCAAAAATTAAGCATAGAGAAAAGTTCATTCATTAAATGCAGATAATTTGTTTCAACTTGGAAAAGAATTATATATACATATATGAGTGTGTATATATTTATACACACACATTAACCTTGACGCCTGATCTCCGGAGAATCAGCTGCAATAAAATAATACACAAAAAGAGTACCTAACCAACAAAGAAAACTGGCAAGCTAACATTTACAATAAAATTTGTTTTAATTATGAGGTTTTCCAACTAAAGATAAGAATTAAGTCATAATCAAGACAACCACTGAAACCAAGGTAGTGGGACAGCAAGGCTCCAATCCCACAAAGGTTATCAGACCCAGAAAGTCTGATAGATATGATGCATGTTTCATCTTACTAAAAACCAGGAGAAATTTAGAGCAAGGACCTGTTCGGTTTGGCTAAAAAGATGATGATCTCAAACACACTCCTGTCAGAATATGTCAACTGGTTTCTTAATTTACTGAAAAAGCACATTAATCAGCAGGTACTGGCAAAGTGTGTTTCACAAGTCTTTATCAAAAACATATTGTCTCCCCTCGCAGAATTTTATGTGCCATGAAAACTCACTGCAGACACAGACTAGAATTACATTTTGGGTATTAAAATATTCTTCTATTTTAACTTAATATTATGGAGCTATAGATAATACAGGTAATTTATAGATCATCTGAATCAAAGGGGGGGTTTGTTGGTTTGTTTCATTGTGAATGTTTAGGTTATTCTTTGTCTGTTTCTGTTTGGGGTTTTTTGTCAAGTGCATTCTCTGTAGAAGGAGAACACTATCCTGAAATTATTATTTCATTACATTAGTGAAATGAACAACAAGAAAATCAATACACACTTTAACAGACTATTAATGTCAGCTTTAAAGCTTTATTAGGCAAAACTCCCTAGTGTTAACCTTTCTACATCCATGTCAGAGAAAAAAAAAATAAAATTAAAGAAAGCAAAATCATGTTTCTAGGTGCTGTAACAACAAAGGTACTTTTTCACTTGCCATCCCTGGTGGCAACTTGATGCTGCCAATGGGCCTCACCAAAATATAGTAGTTCATTTGTGTGAAGGGACTTAAAGAGAAAGGAGACCCCTGATGGTTGCTGTGATATTTGCAGACTCTCTGTATGGAGAATGAAGTGAAGCTGGCAACCCAAGTCAGGCATGAAAAGGTTTACCAGTAAATTTGAGAGTATTTTCTGCAAACATACCCAGCATTAATATACACTGTGCAGCTTTTAGCACTGTCTAGGTAGAAATAACTAGAGTGTTGTAGGCTACACCCTGAAAAACCATGCCTTGGGTTATTTTTTTATAAAGACTACACAGAAGATTATTTTGTCACTAAGGTTGTATAAGGGAATTTCAGAAACATGTCTTGACAATTTTTGCAGAAATTCAATGACAGAAATCCCATGTGTCACCTGAGATCAGATAATTTACTTTTTCCCTGCATACCTAGCTCTTACTTCCTCTATGCCTCAGTTCCTCATCAGGAAAAACAATAACAGTATCTCCCTACCTTAAAGCAATATTTGGTCAGGTACAACAAAGTGACAAGGATGAAAGATCCTAGATACAAGTTTACAATCTGTGTTAACATCTTTCTTCATCTCCAGCCCAAAAACGTCACCTATATATTCCAGCCACCAAAACAACAACATGGTTGAATCCTGCCTCCTAACCTGATAACAAAACTCTTCATACTTTGTTAGCCATGTGAGGATTTTCATAATCTCTATCTGCTGAGCTTGCACTTCACATGTGAACTCTAGAACTAAAGCAACTGATGATGACAGTGTCCATAACAGCAAAGCTAATACACAGGAATCGGCATCAACTGGAGTGAACTAGAAGACATTTACTTTTGACGATACACCCAGCCCACACAGACTTCATTCACGAGTTCGGACAGTTCGTGATACCAGCTCTTCCAGTCACCAAAAAAGTAAAATTTCCCTTTCACAGCAATTGTCAACTTAGTTAAAATATTTAAAACGTTTTGCGCTTAATGCTTTTCTCACATTTTGAGGTATTAAAATTTATCTACAAACCAAAGCTGCTCTTGAGATAAAGACAGACTCCTGAACTTCTTTCATACAATTTAAATACCATGTAGAACAAAAAGAAACAAGAATACACAGTGATTTCACCAGAAACATGTTAATATATGATAGTAGGCAGTACACCTGTATTCAGGGAGAGCTTCCACCCCAGGGTATGTTAAGAAAGCAGAGGTGACACAAGAAAAAGTGAAATTAATGAAAGCGGAGTTTGACTGCATTGGTAGAAACTGTCAGTCTTCACTCATCACAAATACCATATGATCTTTACATGAAAAAGCAGATAGTCAAAAACTCAGTTTCACATTTCAGGAGAGCTGCTGCAACCCAGGATGGGGAGATTCTGATGCCTGTGGATGCTAAAGATCCTGTAATATATTTCCCAATAGCACGTACATTAACACAGCAGGTGGGAGAAAATCCACTCAGAGTAACTGAAATGTGCCAACTGAAGCGCTCTCCTGCAATTGCAATCACACACAATATTCTTAACTTCCTGACTTGATAGGTACTGTAGTATTGCCCAACAGCTGCTGTTCAACACATTTAGCTGTACCAGTGATGAGTAGAGACACAACATCGAAAAGTAAGGGTGAACCAGTACGTTTAGCATAAAGAAAGAAGAGGGTTGAGTTACCAAAATATCAACATGAGAGTACAATGGATGCTTCTGCATTCCAACCGATTTCACAGTAAGGCAGGTATATGAACCTACACTCCAACCATAAATAAAGGAAGCTAATTTAAATACAGTACATTATTTTACCTGTCTTTGCATCTCTTCAATCTGTCGCTGAGGGACACTTTGCAGAATACTGTACATTTCAGGCATCTTTTCTTCAGGGATGACAACAGAGGCCCTATACACAAAAATCAGAAAACAGATAATAAGACGAGAAGACAGAAGTTCTGCAATAAAAGATGTCAACAGCTTTTCAAACTCAGAATTTTGTCCTATTCCAATAAGACACGTTTGGAAGATAGTAGCAGAAAGAAACAGTCTTGCACAGTGTAATTAATTATTCTGTAGCAATTCCTTCACAACACCAGCCAGTCTGCCCACAGATAACGCCACAAAAGCCTAAACTGATCTGTACAGACAATTTAATAAATACGGAAGACAAGGAGACCCAGAAATCCTGAATTCTCATCTCTGGATTGCCAATGACTTGCTGCTAGCTGAATGTCTGGAGTGACTGAACAGCAATAGCATAGTAATTTTTGTATGTATTAACCTAAGATCAAGTAACTCTGTTATAAATAATTTACCTTTCAGTCTCAGATGAACTTAGAAATCATGGTACATTATAGAGAATTTAGCATTTACATGATGCAATTTTTAGCATATACTTTTCCTAAAACAGCCTGAATGCAGACCAGCCCCCACTGAATTAAAGTACGATACAAAGCAAGTCTGTTTTAGAAGAAATATAATTGGCTACAGGATAACCAAATGTGCTGTCATCTCTGCCTCACTTGTTTTCCTCTCCGATTTTTGATGCGTAATATATTAAGGGCAAACACTGCATGTATCTTACTCTATATTCTATTTCCTGTAACCCCCAGTACTCTTGACGCATCACACAGATTTTATTCAAATCACTGAATGCAACGAAGTCTCTTATGCAGTGGTTTGATGTACAATAGTGAAGAAACAGACCTCTTCCAGTCCAGAACCTCAGAGAAAGGTAAAATGTAGGAGTCAGCAATGATGACTGGGACACATCCAGCTTGAAGAACATCGCTGAGCACAGCCTGTCCCAGGCGGGCTCCACGTACAACGACACAGAACGTAGACTCCTGTCAACAGATGGTATCCAACACACCGATGAGGAAAATAAGAAAATGTTAGATTTGTATTATAAGTGTGTGTGTGCATGTATGCATTA
This sequence comes from Pampusana beccarii, assembly GCA_013399365.1. NCBI lineage: Eukaryota > Metazoa > Chordata > Aves > Columbiformes > Columbidae > Pampusana > Pampusana beccarii. The sequence goes on from VWYH01010568.1 coordinate 548,846, forward strand.
TGCTTTCCTGCCACCCGCCTCGTAAAAGAAAAACAATCAAAAGGAAAACCGGCTTGCTCTGTGCAACCAACGTATTCTGAATTATTAGCTAAGTCAAAGTAATTACGCAACTTTATCTTTCAGATGCTCAAAAATATGAGCGGAGAGATGAGATATCAGCTAACGGGGCTATTCTATGCTTTATTTTAATCGCCAATTTCTCTAACTGAAAACATTCAAGGGTAAAAATAAGTTAAACATTTTGAAAGTTTGGCCTAACAAGAGGAGCAACAATCAATATGAACTCACTGAGTACAAACTGTATACAGCCAACCTGATTTTCTTCCCTTATAGGGCAATCCAGCTCTAGGATAGCAAGTAACAGATTTCGTATCTCAACTTCAAAAGGCATCTGACATCATCTTTGACAGTATTTTCATAGGCAAGTTAAGAAAGCACGGGCTAGATAAAGCTGTTATAGCCTTTGTAGTTAAATAAATTATAGTTATGGAACTCTAAGTATAAGGCAGTTAGCAGTGGCTCACAGGTAAAACGGTGATGGACCAATATCCTTTCCTAGGTACAACAGTATCCAATAGGTCCCTCAGTTAACCAAGTAGCAGAATTAAGACCATTCTTATTAGATCAAATACTTAGGATTTTGTAGGATTAGCAAGCACAATGGATAACATGATTAGTTTAACATTATATGCACAAATTGACTAAAAAATTATCGATACATATAGTGTTCAACACTGAAAAAAATAACCAACAGCACAAATACAAAGCATGAAGTAACTGGCTAGGTTTTGCACTTCACAGAAGAGGACATTTCCTACAAAAGGACAGGAAAAAGAAAGAATATTCATGTGTCAGCAACGTTATGTTGTTGAAAAAACAAACCACTCCACCCCCAGGGTGTATTAGAATGCAAAAAAAAGTACAATATAAGAGAGCTGAAGGAATCGCTCACTCTTCTCAGTAATAAAAGACCCCAGAGTAGTGTCTTCACTCTTGGGCAACGCACTTCCAGGGGTGAAAAAAAAAGGATGATCACTTACCTTGAAAGTACGATTTACAAGGAAAGACTTACTATATTGATACTACTTATTCTGAAGAGGTGAGGGCAGGAGGAGGTTGGCTAAAGGGACCTCCAAAGATATAAAAAGCTGATGCAAAAAGGAAGAATATAATCTGCTTACTGATGTCCACAGCAATCAAGACAAATAGTCATGAGTTCAAACTGCAGCAGAGAAGACTTCTTGACTACGCTGCACTCACCCTGTAAATAGGGACTTCAGTTCTCACTGTCACTGAGGAACCTTGCTACAGATTCAAGATTGCAAAATAAATGCTTGTAGAGTTCAGCTACACAAACAAGGAAGAAGCCCAAGTCACTATTATCCCTAGGTCTAAGAAAGAAACTCCAAAGTTGATGCAGGGGCTCCTACAGATAAGAAAACATCTTTCCCACTTGTGTTCTGTGGCCTGAGGAAAAGGAGCCAGGAGGCTCAGCAGGCAGCAAAACATCAAAATGGAACTAGGAAATACAAGAGGGCTTCCTCACTCTTCACTTGTTTCCTAATGCAATCGTGAGAGCTGTGTTCATATCCGTAGAGCACTAAAAGGCTCCAAGAGAAGACTGTGAACAGGAAGATTCAACAACCCAGAAGCCCCAGAGCCTGGCTAGCAGGAAGTCTGCAAAGGCAGCGCTGGAAAGTCTGAACTGGGATCACAGTCCCCCTTCCCCCACTCCGACAGGAAGAGAAGGAAAAGAGGGTACAGGGAATGGAAGGAGCAGAGAGAAGGAACACACATTTTAACCATTGACTCACTAGATCACACAGCAGCAGGTGGAAGAGACTCTAGTCTCTAGCCTGGGAGAGAAAAAAAACAGAAGCCCAGATGTGGACACACATGCTCATCTGCCCAGATAACCATTTTTCCTGTCTAGACAAAGGTTACTATAAATACATCTCCTCGCATCACCACTGTTATCAGCCAGACATTCCAAAGGGAGATGCGGGGCTCTGCAAAGGAAAGTATTTTAACAATCTCGGCATGTGCCAGCTCTCTTCTGAGTTATAAAATCACATATAGCAAGATAGAGATATAGATTCCCTGACTTGCTATCCTTGAGCAATCTAGTCTGTATTTAAAGAAATAAAGCAAATAAATATTTCTTTTCTTTTGGCTGGAAGTTTAGGACTCGGAGTGACCCTTTCCTCCCTCTCCCCCTCCTCCACAAAGAATTTTAAACATATTTCCTACAAAACATAACAGAAGGGGTGGAAACTTGGCCTTTCCTCAGCTTGTTTGTTATTTTATCATCATTTGGCGAAGTTCAAAGACAGATTATGTGCTGGTGGCCACAGACAGAGCATAGTGGCCTATGGTATAACTCCCTTCACCATAATGCATGCCAAAGCACCTCTCCGTCAGCGACTTGCCAAGAGACACAAGGGTCTGAGAACGCTACCTAGTTTTATCTTCACTCACACATCAAAAGGCCTCTGGAAGTTGCGCCAAGGCCATGAACGACATTTCACCTAGATGTTTTCATAGCTGTATGCCGACAAATCTTCTAGCTCAGTCTGTCATACCTATACAGAGAATTTTGTAGGGTTTAACTACTAAGCTGCATATAAAAAATATAATCTGACCAACCCTCCTTAAATGTAGCACTCTTTTTTTGCCCCCAAATAAGTCCAGGCGTAAGGTCTTTGAAGTTCATTTTAATCTTCCCTCCAATTGACAAAGCCATCCTCTGTTCCAAGCTCCATCTAGCAAGGCTTGGACTGTAAGAAATCAATTCCAAATTCATGCCTGCTGAAGGTCATTTTTCCAGTTATTCTGGAGGGTGTAGATTTCAACACTCTTACTCCATTTTAAAGTAAGCAATTTTGTGTGGCCTCCAAAAGTTTCTCCTCCCATTGAGGCTGGATTTGGTAGTATCTTAGTATCATTTTTTAAGTTTACATGACATTTTCATGTATAGCTAGAAGACTATGATGATCAATCTCATGAAGTTGATCTATGTATAAGCAGTGTTTTCAAATTGCAGTGCAGTCTGCATATCAGTTTCAGTACACAGTTCTTGGCCCTCTTAAAAATAAGAATAAAGTCAGGATATAGCATCCAAGCTAACATAATGAATTACACCATTTCAAAACATAGCCAGCACCTTAACTAAACACAAGGAAGTACCCTAGCAGGGCTGAAGAGGAGCAGTTCCACTGCTAAGGCAATCACCAAGGGGAAGAGAAGTTTGCAGGAGAGACAGCCTTACCTGAAGCACTTGAGGATAATCAAAGACTTGATTCTTGTGACAGCGCTTGCGAACAGCAGGGACCCCATCTGACAGATTCGTACATTTGTCTAGGATCAACACTGATTCCCCATTCTCGGCTTGAAGAGCTTCCAATTCAGACCGGTACTCTGGGTGCAGAGCCATCTGAGATGACAGAATGAAATACCTGCGAGGACTGAAATACCACAGCAAGGTTACCTGTGAATTTAATTCCAAGACGGTCTAGAATACATTTCCTTCCATCCCGGAAAAGCAGAGCAAGACTAACTAAATGTGGACACTCTGCCAAGACCATATTTTCAGACAGAGCTGGAAAAGGCAATGATGCAACGTAATTACATCTTGGATAGCAAGTGGCTCAGCATTATTTACAATTTCAAATAAATTTGTACTTGGAAAGAGTGCTTATTACATTAGAACAGGTACTTGCATTATAACTTCTGTTATAGACTGAAATAAACATTATTTAGCTACATATTAAAACAACTTGCTACTGATGCCAGGAATGTTTGTCCTTTTGTTTGGTGTTTTTGTACTATAACAAAGTAGATAGGACACCGAATGCTGCTGCTAGTTTCTCCTCCCACATATTTTCTCATCAATTTTAACTGAAAAAAGACACTGAACTGACAACTCAGCTACCCTGCGCTTCTTTAGTCTTGATATGGTGACAGCAACAACAGGACAAGCTCACCTCACTACCTCTGATTCAATTCTGTCCCTTTTGGACAACATAAAGCAACATTTTCAGGACAAAGTTGAAATCCCAACTTCCTGTTCACTTGTAACTCCCACCATGTTCCAAAATCCATGAATATTTAAAGCGTGCCTTAATACTACATATTAATTCAGACTAGACATGAAGAAGAATTTTTTTACAATGAGGGTCATGAAACACTGGCACAGGTTGCCCAGAGAGGTGGTAGATGCCCCATCCCTGGAGACATTCAAGGCCACGCTGGACAGGGCAACCTGATCTAGTTGAAGATGTCCCTGCTCATTGCAGGGGGTTGGACTAGGTCCCTTCCAACCCAAATGATTCCATTACCATTGTGGGTAAAACATGCAAGAATACTGTCCCAAATCAGGTGCTCGCAGCTTCAAAAAGTTCTGTTAATTTTGGAAAACAGTATGTCATATAATTTTTATACTCATCTACTTTGCTTTCTTTTCCAAATGGGTCAGCTAAGTCAGACTGTTTCCCATTGAAAGAAACACACAGCGAGTGCTTGCCTTCACGCTGCCACAAGAACACAGGAAACACAAGGCCTGCACTTGAGATTCCACTTCTACTCCACATGATGCTATCTTTAATTTACAGCTCTGAAAACACAACATACAAACATACACTTTAAGAAGTAAGACCTCTCCTGTGGCTCTTCTCACCTCTTCTACTCATTTTCACAATGGTCACTTTAGTTGCTCCAATTAACAGATCAGACTTGCATAGAATTTTTTTTAAACTTTCTTTTTTTCCCAAGCCTCCAGCTGCTACCAACTTCCTACCAGCAGCTTTATATAACATTTTTTTTCTAGCAGAGATAGATTTAAAATATTTTAAACTATCCAACTAAAAAGGAGAGTAAATCAAAACCCCTCAGTTCAGCTCTGTAATAAAATACATAATAAAAAAGAATCAAAAAAGGATTTGCCTTAAAAAAAAGGAAATACTGCTGCAGATGAGAGGTAATAAATGTCTATAACCAGCTAAAAATTATGCACGTTTGTATATGTATCTAAAACTAAATTTTGCCTTAAAACTGTCATCATCCTATGAGACTCAAAATCTAGCTATCAAAGAAAGCAGGTCCCAGCTCCCAGGAAATAGCACACTAGTGTAGTGGAATGTAATAATTTATCCCTAGCAAGTCTGAATTCTGAGCATTGATCCCTTGTCACACTCCTCCTGCATAAAGCCATCGAACCTGGGAATGCGTTTCCATGAGCAGGACTAACTGGCCACTAGATGGTAGTCCAGGGCCTGCAGTCTGCTCCTCACACACAGGAGAAAAAAAAACAACAACAAAACAAAACAAAACACACACAAAACCACCAAACAAACAAAAAACAAACCAAACCCAGAACCAACCAAACAACAAACTTCAAGAACATGGAAGCTCCAACACGTTCACTGAGCACAGCCTCATGCATTGCATCAGCTCCTGAATAATCGTTTCTCTTATTCAACCTAAAACCAGACAGAGCATTTAGGTGACTAGAGGGACATGAACAATTTGACTGCATTTCTCTTTACAACGGGTTCTGTACATGCTGAAGCCTATCAGCACGTCCATGTTTTCCAGACAGAAACACAAAGCAGCTTTCCCTCTGGGTCGGACTGCAATAGTACCTGAGCTCTATGAAGAATCAACTGCAACACAAACAGGTGCCCCTACGCTGGCCTGGTCCAGGGGCATCACAAGCAGGAACATCAGGGGTGTCAGCAAAGCAAATCGCTGCCACACGAGTTTCTCCTGTAATTAACTGCGATGTCTGACTTGAAGCAGCCCAGAGCAACAGTAAGAGCATTGCTCTTACCAGAGAAGACAACTGAAGGCAAAGTACAATACCTTTTTGTGTCCAATAGTGGCAGCACCCTTTCAACTTTTTCACAGTTTTCAACTTTCACAATTCACATTCTCTACAGGATGCTGTCAGAAAAGAGGACCTAAAGCTTCTGCACTTCTAAACTTATCTTCACAATCAGCAGACAAGTCATTTACCCCCATTGCCTCAGTCTGCCCATTTTTTAAACCATCACAGAAGTCAGACTTGGCTCCAGTGAAACATTTTCAGCTATGTAATTAAGAGGTTCATGAAATATTAAAAGAGCAGTCTTCCATAATCAATTAAATCATGTCTTCCAGACTTTTACTGACTCTTGTTCTGAAGATACAAATGGATTAGAGAAACCAGCACTTTCCAGTGTAGCTCATTTTAATGGCTAATTACATTCCTTATTAAAATTGGTGCTTTTTTCCTACTTGTCTTGCTTTACTTCCAACTACAAGGGTGCAGGGGTTGCTCGTGTTTATGTCTTACTCCATTATTTTTTCTTTTTTAAAGTCAAGTCAGTATTCTAAGCTCTGGATATAACTATTCTCATAATCAAATCAGCTCTCCTCCTTCTTTTTCATAAGCTAACCACACTAAACTCCTGAAGATTCATTCTGCAAGAACCTTTTCCCTTCAGAGCTGTATGTACAGGCTTTTACTATTCCAAACTCTCACTGTCCTTCTGAAAGGACTTCAGAACCACAAAAACATCTAAACTGATTTACACAGAATGTAGCCATAAGACATACAGAGGTAAAGATCACATCCTCACTCCCGTTCTCCTGTTACTCATTCAAAGTCTGCACTGGTTGATACCATCTGAGGCACTTGTGTCGATCCCCATGATCCCTTCTGTCTCTTTAAAGTCATAATGGAAGCACAGCATGCTTCTTTTATCATTGCAATAGTGATCTTTTGCTATTACTTTGCTTTTAAGTATCCTAAAATAAATTGTCCAAAGCAATCTTTTATTAGGGAATCCATATTGCTTTGAATTACTGCCCTGACTGACTTACACTTTAGAGAAACCAAACATATTAACACCTAGTTTTATTTATATCCGAAATATCTTGTCAGCTTACTGGAAATATTGAATCTAACTCTGCTAGAAACATTGTCATGCTGTCATATTTCACACCTTGGATTCTGGAGTCGGAAAAACAGAATCACTCTCAAAAAAATCCTCAGTTCATAGCTAAAACACACATTGGCAGACAAGCCAAGGCTGTTAGCATCGGAATCTTCATATATTTTAATAGCACAAGCCAGGCATGACCACAGCAACTGTTACAAAATTGCCCAAGACCACCACCAAGTTAGCAGCTATATTCATATTTCATCAGCACCCATATCAAACACAATATTGAATATACTTCGCCAAATTCATGGGAACTGCATTACCCTGGTCCTCTTTCTGGCAGATCCACTTCCCCCGACAATGGGCTGTAAACAGGAATACTGACATCGTAGCCTTGCCGGTAAGTCCACGTGGAGAAGCCTCCACCAGCCAGCAGAGCTCTGAAAAATACCAGAAAGCAATTTTAGACAGAGTACATACACCATTCAGATTTGGAGTGCGATTTAACAATTGTCATTACCAGGACAACAAGAAGACGCATGCACTGAGGTTCTTCCCTCAACTTTTGTTGGTGACATTTCTCAAGCAGTTTTTCAGTTCACTTTACTTTTCATGAACTGGCCTTACTGCTAGATTTGATCTAGTCAGAGTGCTTACAATTATGTACGATCACTGAAGATTTTTTGCATTAATACAGGGAAACTTAATCTACTGCAGTCATTATGATAATTCTGCTTTTTTGCAAGCTTAGACGTCCTAAGTCAATTTCAAATAAATACATTCTTAAGTATTTACACTGGTTAACATATTCCTCAATGCCTGAACGACAATAGGGTACAGCACAGCTCTCAAAGTGTTAGAGACAAGCTATATTTCAGATACAAGTCAAAGTAGAATAACATAGTATTTTGGCAGCTTACAGTGACTCTCGACTTCTCAGGCTGGAAAATAAAATGGAGTCATTTGCAACTGTATTTTCAAAGTGGTCATACAAACTAGTGAAATTTATTTCATTTTTATATTACATAAGAAATGCTATAAACAAAACACATGACAACAAGAACTCCATATGTTTTGAAACTAACTTCTAACAGTAGAGGCTGCTTGGGACAGTATGTGCTAAAGAGCATGGGAATCAAGAAAAATTAAGATCCCAACAGGATGACCCTGATTGTCTGCGGCTTTTTCTAGATGGGACAACCTTTTGCCACACACAAGAGCTTTAAGAAACAGAAAAGAATAATGTGTACAGAAGAAAGCAACTCATCATTCACAATGCCAGGAAAAAAACAGGCTTTTTACTATCTCCTATCCCAAATCAAGCTTCTTTGAAATACACTAGTAGAGGACACCAGCTTTTTAATTGCCATTTCATTTCCAGTGACCAAGTGGCACCACGAACACATAATCCTATTTCCAAAAGAAGCTCAGATCCGGCTGCTTTAGTGAGACTTCTCAAACAGTTGACCAAACTTTCAGTCCTGCAGGCCGTGCTATAGTTTAAATTGCCCCAGGGATGCTGGGTCTGCTTAAGATACCATACAAAGCAATCTGGAGAAAAATATTTCTCCAATTCCAGTTTCTCTCCTTCTCTGTGGAAAGAAACAGAACACAAATACACCACTACACTAGGCCCTATAGAAAGGATCTTGAGGAGGTGTACCCACTGCAGCAGCTATGATTATAGTCAAAAGCCTTATTAACCCAAGCTTGCATACTGTCACAGTTCAGATCAGAGCAGACACATGTCTCACCAGTAATCAGAGCAGACACATCAGAGCAAAAACCAAGGCAAGACTGGAAGAGGCACTGACAATCCATTAGCTGATATGTTTGTTTTCAGATATCACTGAATGAAATCCTTAGCATAGTGTTTGCAGAAGCAGCTTTTCCACAGCTGTTATACAACAGTTCATTGTTATACCTAATTATCATGCAAGACTTATCATTTTTTCCCATCAGAACACAACACCCCAGATAAATACCTGTATGTTCTGCCTGTTTTAACCCCCTTCAGATGTCCCATGGGTACTTTGCTTCCTGCTCTGACCTACAGCACAGTTGTTCAGCGTTCAAACACCAAACCCCACTCTGCCACACATGTGACTTCACCCAAGTAGTCAAGCAAGCAGTCGTGTCATTTAAGAAGCTCTTTGAAAATCTCAGGCTCTGGATTAGAGGATCTGGATTACAGACGTGTTACACCTTGATGACAATTACAAAATCAAAACAATTTGCCCTTTATTACTCTTCACTCAGAACACAAAATACGGTAGGAGCAGAAATCAACTCAAGAATAGGATGATAAATCAAGTACGTGCTGAGTGAGAATTTATGTTCCCAATCAAGTGATGATTTTGGATTCCTTTCCAATACCTCCCCTTCGGTGACACGTACAATGCTATGACTCAGTCTCACCCTCGAAATATTCCATCTCTTACCCATATTAACTCAGTCACAAGCAGGGAGAAAAAACTGGCTTGGGTGTTGCTGTTCTTGCACTTCATATCCCCCTCCTCTTTTTTTATCCCACTCTAATTGGGAAACTACAACCAGATTGTTTTAATTGGATCCAGTGAAAACATGACAGCACCTCATCAGCCTTGAGAAAGCAGGTGTGTGTCATGCAGACTTCTACCTAAATAAACCCACAGGGAACCAACACCAGTTAAATAACTCCACTCAGGTTTCCATTGTTCAGGGCAGTAGGAGAGTAGAGATATTAACTCCTAATGTACTCAAGACCAATAATCTTTAAATTGCACTGATCAGTGAGGAATGAGCCTGTTCCTGAGCAACTTTTCACCACTTTTTTCACAGATTTCTTTTTTTTCTACAGATATTGATCCTTCTTTGTTTCCAGGTAGTGCCTCAGCTGGTCTGTACTCCAAATGTTTCTGCCCAGCTGTCAGCAGCAGCAGCTTTCTGCCAAACTTCACAAGTCACTGAAACCCAATTCACCAACTGAAGCAGAACGAAAAAGTATCGTAGTTCGTACATTTCATTCTAGAGCTACAAAGCAGCTTTGCAAAAGAAATCTTTTCATCCTCATTATTGTACCAAATTCAATAGCACTAAATTAACAAGTAATGAAGGGCTTTTCTTTCAAGTTTTATGTCAGATTACATATGTGTTGGCAGCTAATAGCAGCAACATAGCCTCCATGCCCACAAGGCAGACTTCCACCTCTGAAATTATGGAATAAAATGCTTTTATACTGTCTTTGAAAACTGGACTCAAAGATTTGATGAACAAACAACCCTTTAGTGAGGTAACTTCGCTAAAGATTTTTCCAGATGTAAACATACCTTATAACTGAACTCCTCCTTGAGCATAAAGTCTTATTTTACCTGGATTAACGTGCTACAGCAAATCAACAGAACACGACTCTATCAAAGCCCATGATCCACTATCATTCAGCTATGTATGATCTCTGATACGTACCAAATAAAGTAGGCCACATTCCCTGTGCAAACTTCACAAATATTACCTGTGTAGTTCACCAACGATCCACACGGTCCCACAAATCCAGTCCTTCTGGTGGGGTACTGGTACAGTTTGGACCAGTTATTCAAAAGCAGTTGAACTCTGCAAGCACAACTTTTCCTTGGCCTGCGGCCTCTCGCTGCATGATGATACAACTGTCCTTCACCCATTTGTGACATGTGCATACATTCTCATATGGAGAAAATACATCCAGCTCGCTTATTCTGTTGGACATAAACTAAGATCTTCAGAGGACTCCAAAATCCTCCTGTAAGCTCATACTGCACGACTCAGGCCCTTCCAGGACTAGGTCCACACTACTGACTTTTTCACAGATTCATTGTGTTCATGCCTATGACCCGTAGCACATGTTCTGTACTACAATGAGTACAGTCTGTTGCTGCCTACAAAAAGAAGTTTCTACCTTTTCTCCATCCCAAGCACTGTTGTTGCCTCTCTTCTGTGTTACAGCTGGTGATTGTACAGCTGCAGGGTGAGTCAGTTTGGAAAGCTACAGCAGCAGCAGCTGTTTGCCAAAAAAAATTTGATTTTTAATTCAAATTACTCGTCTTTCCATGTTAGCATGACAAACACTTAGAAAAAACACCTACCAAAATAATGTATTTCCTGCATACTAAGCCAAGATGCATAAGGCCAACTATAAATAAACATTTGACAAAAAAAATTAAAAGTTGTGCAGTGTAAGAAATCTACTGCATTCAATTAATAAATCTGCTTCTTTGATAGACATACGCATCCACAAACACACAGCCCTGGAGGAGTCTGTACCATTAAACAGCATTGTCATGTGAAAATTCTCCTTAAGAAGCACAAATCCTAAGATACCAAATAAAAGTATTTACTAACACATTAATAGGTTTGATTACACAAGAATGATGCTTGACTGCCCTCTTTCGGCTAACCCACATGCCTATAACATATTTCATATAGAGATGAAGTATTCAGACCAGACATGAGGAAGAAAGTTTTTACAACGAGGGTCATGAAACACTGGAACAGGTTGCCCAGAGAGGTGGTAGATGCCCCATCCCTGGAAACATCCAAGGCCAGGCTGGACGGGGCTCTGAGCAACCTGATCTAGTTGAAGGTGTCCCTGCTCATTGCAGGGGGTTGGACTAGATGAGCTTCCAAGGTCCCTTCCAACCCAAACTATTCTATGATTCTAAGCAAAAAGCTAAAGCCTTACTTCACGGTCAGTGACGTAATTACAGTCGGTAAACTTACTCTTTGAACATGTCCAGAAAAGGCATGTTCTGTTCTGGCATTGAAAAACGTTTTAAATTGTCTTTGGTGCAAAGAAACCAAGATATACTCCATGCAAAATCATTTTAGCAAAGATCCCATACCTCAGGCAAGATTTTGTTGACATTTAGCAGAAGTTAACCTTGATCTTCAAGAGAGGGACTGGTTACACTGGTTACTCAGCAAAACTAAGCACATATAGGCTAATCTAGTAGAAACACATTCAGTAATAGTATCTAAGCTAAATAAGTTTGTCTTACTCTTACGACAACTTCCTTTGCCTTATAACCTCCTTTCCTCTTCCAAAAGTAAACTATTCTGCAAGCGAAAATTAAGTTCAGGATTCACACCTTTTAAGTTTCTGGCAAATAATTTCAAAACACACTTGCCAGAGAGTAACTAAGAGCATTTGTCCAATTACGAATACAGTTTAACTGCTAAGATAACAAAAACTATTGAAATTCACCATAGTTTTGTTAAGCCTAGCAGCTGCATTAAGATGCCCTTGAAGCATCAATCAAAAAGTTGCAGCTACAATCAATCTTTGAACTTCTAATTTGCATCCAATGAGATATTTTGTGAAGCATTCAAGTTCAGTAAAACACAAGATACAAATCTAACCTCAAGATTCTCCATCCTTAGAGCAAGCCCAACAGTTAAGAGCAAACCCTGCCAGCCACATCCCGTATAAAATTAAGGACGAGGCTAAACCGTCAGATTTCAGGAGCAAACACTTGTCCTGTACAAGACAGGGACTTCTCTACTTCCCTTTTTTGAGAAGGAATGAAGTTGTATTCCAGCTTTGTAAAGGTTAAGGAGCACATCCTTTGCTATCGTCTACGCTTCTGAGCTTGTTGCTTCTTCAATGGCATTTAAACCCAGACCTGTGCACTCAAACACCGCAAAACACATACCTATCTCTAGGAACATCTAGGGCAGTGTTATAATCTGGTGGCCCTCCAGGCAGCATATTGAAGAGCAAGTGATTTGTGCCTCGATCCCACCTAAGGTAAAAGAAGAAACAGACAACAATTAGAAAGATGTATTCTACACACAGATGGTAAATTCCGTCGAAGTCTAGCTCTACATCGACTCGCTGTGTCTTCCCCTCCAGCATTAACCTTTGTTTTTTCTACTTTTTGTTTTTAAATTCACACACTGAAGTTTCAACAAGTACCTGGATAACTGTGCCAAAGCCTGAGCTGTCTCCTTGATACGGAGCGCGTTCTGATTGAGGACATCTATGGATGGCACAAAAAGGCAGGCCCGGTTGACATCGTCAGTGTAGAATTCACTGTCAGAGATGGCGGTTAGCAGCTCATTGTATTCCCTGGAAATGGTGTTGCTCACTGATGTCCCGTATTCATCCACGTAATTTTTCAGTGAGTAGATATATACCTTGATTTTGTTTTTGGGATTGAAGCCGCATCGATAGACATCAAAGCAGGTGTGCATCCTGCAGCTGAGGTCTCCCCGCTCAGGAATTGGGCTATCAGCAGGAAGCTTGACCACAGGCACATCATGGACACTGCGTTTTTCAATGGTCCAGTCACTGGACGACTCAATGGAGTGAGGCCAGAACTGGAACATTCCTGTGGCAATTAGGCCAAGCAGAACTATGGAAAACAGAGTGATGTAGTAGATGCGATGCTTGGTTTTCATCCTTGGGATGAGGGCTGGACCCCGTGTGTTATATTTGGCTGACGCACACATAATGGAATCAATTCTCTTGTCTCTACAAAATAGAAATAGAGAGGTTTTAGGATCAACTCCAGAAGAGATACATGGTTATCAGAATGCAGAGAAACATCCAGTTAACCTTTTCAAGGATTTTTACCTCGGCAGATTACAGCAAAATTTCTTCAGATGCTCACATGTCCCGCTGGAACATAAGATGCCAACTGGAACTGCCACTTAGCAAGAACAACATGAGGCTGATCTGATGGGCCTGGCTGTAACAGAATTATGTCGGCCAGTTAACAAAAAGTGACAAAAGGACATGCCTTGGGCAGTAAGGGGAGGAAGAAATCTCAAACGCTACAGACATTGTGAGTCCTCGTAGGTGCCACTCCATCTACGTCTAAGTGTACTCATAGTGAATACTAATAAAAAATCAAAATGTTCATCTAAAAGTAAAGAGAAACAACCTGGATACCCCGCAACAGCCTTATCATGAGGCATCATAGAGAACTTAGGATCATGATACCACTTCTAATGTAAAGGTGCTTTCAAACAGAATTTTACAGAAGTGCCACCATATCCAACTAGAATGATGCTAAACTGCTTCGGGCCAGAAAAAAAAGAATTAATTTGTCATCTTTGTCAATATGATTTTGGGGCAAAAAAGCATTCTATGAGCTGCCACTGCAGACACCTTAAGAAAAGTACTTAAATAATAGTTCACTGTAATCTGAATAACACTTGTAGTGAAAAACACCACGTAATATGAAGCACCAGAGAATCACACAACTGCCATCATCTTTGATGCTGCTTAAAAGTTTTCACACACAAAATTGTGGTTGCAACAAGAGGCAATTTATATTAACTACAAACTGAAGAATCAGTTACTTGTTGCATGCAAAAACCTGCTTAGGTTTGCAACTACTCCAACCTGAACTCTCCATAGTGGGAGATTTTTAAATCTAGTAAGCACGTTTTCCTGAAGAAGAATGTGGATGGTATAATTATGCGTTTTCCCTTTGGACAAATGCGATGTTCTCTTGCTTTGACAGTCAACTGTACAGTAGACAACAAATATGAATAAAAGAAGTATCAATGAGGCATTAAATGGTCTTCATAACAAATTGGGTTATGTTTGTAAGGCAGTTGTTGACAAAAGACTGTCAGGATGGGGTGGCTAAGGTGTGAAGTAACTGTACTTAGAGCAGCACAAAAATAATCTCAGACACCAATAAATACTCCACTTTCATCAGTCGCTCTCAATGATTTTGGAGACAGCTTTTAAAACCACTAGACAATTCAGGTGTGACGCTGTTATCAGGGCAGATACCAGAATGCTACACTACTATCCGTTTTAGAGCTAAAAACTTTCCGTACATTTCTAATGGTTAACCATGTTACTTCCTCTTCCTGACAGAGCGCCAGAGCCCCTTGCATTATGACAAAGACCACGCACTTGCTGCAAGCAGTTGAGTCACTCAGCACAGCTGCCTAGACCTGAGCCTGGGGGGAACCTCAATGAGACGTAACCCTCCATCCACGGAACCGCTTCACACCTTCCACTCCGCGCACAACCCTCTCGGGCAACCTGCAGGCACAAGGGGAGGTCTGCTAGAACTTGGGGATGACAAGACAGAGGAACAAGACGCAGCAGCGGATAACAGGTGGCAGAAAACCTCCGGGAGGTAACAGCGGCGGACCCAGCCGCCCGTGGCGGGAGGCCCGGGCTGCCCCGGCTCCGCACCGCCCGGGACACACCGGGCAGCGCCCGGGCCCCCGCCCGGCCTGCCCCGCCTCCTGCTTGCCGTGCCACCCGCA
>VWYH01010568.1:564089-587646 GCA_013399365.1 Pampusana beccarii
CAGGCAGCCCCCACCCCCGGCCGGAGAGCGGCGCCGTCCGGCCCCCACTCCGCGGAGGGCGCCCCCCTGCGGCGGGAGGGCGCGTCTGCAAGCGGGAGGGGGCGGCCCGGGAGGCTCCGCGGCGGGGCGGGGTGTGACACCCGCTTGAATTCACCGGCGGCTTTAGTCTTTTAGGGGAAGAAAAACAGCGTTTTCAAACTGTGTGCAGTTCTGGGCGCCACAGTATAAAAAAAGGTATAAACCTACTGGAGAGTGTCCAGAAGAGGGCTACGAAGTTGGTGAAGTGTTTGGAGGGCAAGCCGTGTGAGGAGCAGCTACAGTCACTGGGTTTGTGCAACCTGGAGGAGAATAAGAGGGGACCCCATCGTGGTCTACAGCTTCATCACAAGGGAGGAGGAGGAGCAGGCGCTGAACACTTCTCTTGAGTGACCAATGACAGAACCAGAGGGAATGGCAGGAAGATGTGCCAGGGGAGATTTGGGTTGGACACGAGGAAAAGATTCTTCACCCAGAGGTGGTGGACACTGGAACAGGCTCCCCAGGGAGGTGTCACAGCCCCAAGCCTGACAGTGTTCAAGAAGAGACTGGACAAGCCCTCAGACACATGGTGTGAGCTGTGGGGTTGTCCTGTGCAGGGACAGGAGTTGGACCCCATGATCCTTGTGGGTCCCTTCCAGCTCAGGACATTTCATGACTCTACGAAGGCTGTGCCCTCTCCTCCTCCCCAAACTTGCATTGCAGCCTTAGCACCCCTGTACAGCCCCGCACACCGCACAGCTTCCTCACCCCAGCTCCCCATCCAAGCCTGATTTATGTTTTGGGGAGTTTTCTTGACTGTTGGTAACTTTGCTTTCAACACTGCATAGCATTTAGCCCCCTGCAGTGACTGAAGCCTGTCTGCAGGGTTTGGAAAGGCCTCTCCCTGCTGACAAGGCACTTCTCCAGTCAGAATGGTGCTAGGGTAACGTCATTGTTTATCTGGGGGTACAACTTTTGTACTGATGAGCCACCACTGACCTGTTTTTCCATGTGTTTGCATTCTTGGGTCCCTTTCTTTCAGTTCTGTGCGTCTTTTCTAAAACTATTTTGGGCTTTCTCACAGACCCTTTTGGGTCATGTGTCACCTCCCAACCTGCTGGATCCCACTACTTCAGTGAGGTAGAAAACCCCACACCTTTCCCAAATCCTTCTCAAGAGTTACCTGAACCAACCTCTCTTCTGACAGAAGGCAGAGCAGGACAAACACATGGAACAGAACCCCAGCTATGCAGGAATTACAGACAACTGGCTTCATTCTCAAGAACAGGGGTTGACTTGGTCTATAAGCAAACCGACCATTTGCAAAAAAAAAAAAGTAAGATGATGCAGCTGAACCACACACATGGCAACCATGCAGCAGAGATGTTTGAGCAGTAGCAGTGTAGTGTTCCTGCACATAGCACCCATGTTCTCCACCTCTCCCTGCCCTCTGGGCTGATACCAGCAGTGCCACTGAGGTGGGAACAAGGCTGACTTTGCATCTCCCACCCATAAACAGTTCCCACCTGTTCACTGGCTCTCCTCTCTTGCTAGTCTGAGGACAGATACGGGCTGTTTTGAGTAGCAAGTCCTTTGTTTTTAAAACTGCAGGTCTCCAGGGAACGTTGCAACAGCCATTGAGCTATCGGAGCTCGGTGGCATCCTGCCATGTTAACTTCTCCTGCTGCAGCCCCTTCAGTTGCATGATTTCTGGGCCAGAAGCATCTCAGTCTGCTCTCTGCTGCTGCCTGGGGTACAAGACAGGCCAGCCCTGGTCCTATCCTGTAATCCTTGGTTGTTTAAAAGACTCTTACCGCACATGTCTCACAGTGTCAGCTTTTGCTGGCCTGAAATGTATTATTCACATCTTCTTTTTTTCTTGTATCCATTTTTATATATTTGTATCTTACGTCCAATGGTGAAGTGATGGTGTACTATCCTCTAATGTGTGTTTGTGAAAGGATGAGGGGTTTGTACCGGTCCCTGCTCTAAACCTCCAAAATTAGTCTCTCTCTCCCACTGTCTTACACACAGAATACGGTGTCCTTAAGCAGTCCCAGCTGTCAGCAGTAACTCTCTTTCACTTCACCTGCCCTTGGGAAACCCGCTGTCCGCAATGCTGTCCACATGCACACACAGAGACAGCTCAGAACTCCCACAAGCAAAGAGAAATGCTGCCACTGCAGTGCTTTCTCTTCTTTCTCCCAATCTCTTCTCGCACATGTTGCATAGCAGGTGATGTGGGATGCTCCTCACACTCACTGCTACCTTCTTCATGTATGTATGTATGACATTCAAAGCCAACAACAGAAAGGACTCATAGATCCTAAAGCATCCTTTCTGAGCACTGGTACTAGCTTTTTCTTCCTCCCTAGGGCAAGTTACTAGGGTTTGTTAGAGCACATGGTGTTTCTGGTCTTAACCCACCAACTAGAAAATGCTGTGAGCAGCCCCGTTCATAAATCAGAGGCAGGAACTCTCCTTCTGGAGGGTGAATGGACCATGTCACAGTTTGTGAATCGGAAGGGGCACCGTTCACATGCTGGGGCTGCTGGGACGAGCGCCAGATCTCTGCAGCCATGGGGCTCATCAGCCCGGGCCGTGCCTGGATGTGACCGGGCCGGGGAGGGGGCTCTGCAGCCGCCCCGTGTGGCGGGGACACTGGCAGGTCCACGTGGGGCCGGGGGCCACCGAGCGCAGCCTGTGCCAGCCCAGGCAGTGCCCGCAGGCGCTTCCTCTGCCTCCCTGCTCTGCGGGGAGAAGAAAGGGCATCGCATCAATTGCAGCTGCAACATTCACAGAGGCTTCATGGTGGTTTCTTCCCTATAGGAAAATTTGGAGAGCAGTGCAATTTTATTAAAAGCTAGAATTAAAGAAGTGCAAGCAGCATCAGCTATTTTATTTCGAAACAGCAAGAAAAATGGAGGATGTAGTCTGTTTGATAGAGATTTCCCTGAAACTACATCAGGGAGCCTGTTTATATTCTAGTGATGTAGCTAAGCCAGACAAGTCTGCAGTGCAGCATCTATTTTTAGACTCCTGGTTGCCATTTATAGCTTGTAAAAATATTCATCAGCAACTGGATAACAGGCTATCAATTTCTATAAAGGCACAAGAGAAATCAGATATTTTACCTCTCTTTGCTTTGCCCTTTTACATCCAGCCTTAGATGACTCATTGGGGGTCATATGGGAATTTCTTTTTAAGGGCTTTGCCATCACATCATACATTTGCCTGCTGTCGCATACAGCATCATGTATTTTCTGCTGGGATGATCAGTATACAGAAGAGAAAGAAACACTCAGAGAGCCTTTTTCTGCTGTGTCTCCACACATGTAAAGCAGCTGCATGTGAGATTATGCTACACCTTATGTAGTCAGTGCTGGAAGCAGCATATTCTGAAAATGCTTTTATAATAAAAGGAGACCATTTTAAAAGGCAAATACGAAGGGAGAAATTAATGGCTTGGGGACATCTTTTCCACTGTATTCTTAAACTATGGCATAGCACAACTAAAATATCATAGCTCGATGTTTTCTTCTGAAAAAAATTGTTAGTGGCTACTACCAATATATAAGGTACTGGACTAGATGGAAGAGTTTCTAGTATAAGAGAAAGAAGGATATTGTAACATCCAGATCATTGCCTTGGTTCACTTTTTTGATTTATGTCTTATAACTAAATGATACCGTAATTTGTATCAGCTGAGTTTATAATTACTCTGATCAATAAACTTTATCTAGCAGCCCATTGCATGGTTTGATCTCTCGAGCCAGTCCA
Source organism: Pampusana beccarii (assembly GCA_013399365.1). NCBI lineage: Eukaryota > Metazoa > Chordata > Aves > Columbiformes > Columbidae > Pampusana > Pampusana beccarii. The sequence continues at coordinate 567,888 of VWYH01010568.1, forward strand.
TTGTACACTTCCAGTGCTGCTGCTTTGCTGCTGGTGGCACTGGTCAATAATGGTGATCTGCCTGTAAAAAAAATACTTCCCCTATTGCCTTCCTGAATTGAAAGGAAAAATAAATGTAAATATACTCTGGAGGTCTGCTGCTGCAGCTCCCACTGAAGGATGTGAGACATGAGGAGATTCAGGTAGGCAAGTGTTCCCTTCAAAGAAACTATAATGCGGCAGAGACACGCAGATAAAAACGCTCTGTCGATGCACATTCTCCCCTCTCTAAAGCTTTCAGCTGTCACAGTTTGCAGATGCATTAATCTTTAATCAATTGAACACTTTCTGCAGCGAGGCATTCAGGGAAAGAACAGGTCACGACAAGCGTTTGCCTAGAATAACTGAGCGCTCGTGCATGAGCTGTGCCATCATATCTTGCTGGATAGCAGCAGGGAGCAGACAGAGAGCTAAAAATAGCCTTTCCTTGCAGTGTTTTTCCAGACTATTTTTGATTCTTCGTTTTGATAAGGTCGACTGGCTATTTGCTAAAAATAACCAACCCTAGCAAACTGAGGACAAAGAGTAGAGTATTTATAACCATCTCAGACTCTTTGGTACATTTGTCAGCTGCACATAATCTAAGATCTTGTCATTGGACAGTTGCCAGTGTTTTATGTAAGTCTGTAATAAATAAAGCATTAATTGGAATGAAGAACGAGTGTATCTTGCCACTCTGCTTTTCTCAGATGGAATACACGTATTTTTGTATGTGTATCCTTGCAGGTTATCTTGCCCAGTTCTTCATGGTATGGTCTGAGTTGCTTCAGAAATAACCAAAACAGCCCCCTGTTAGGTCAGCCAGTGTTACAAAAATAGCTGCATTTGCAATTAAAAGTGCAAAAGCAGCTCTACTCTTTCGCACGCTTGATACTTCAGATCCAGAAATTTTCGGGGGATGATTCATGCACCTTCCTCCATGAGAAGGTTTTTTATCCAGCTCTTGTGTGCCACCATGTCTCTGATGAAATGAAATCACCATTCTGCCAGCAGCACAAGAGCGACAGAGGGATTCTGTAACCAAGTAACTGGAGGAGGACTGCAGCAAAATCGCCAATATAAATGATAATTTGACCCCAAGGCAGGTTTTAAGAAAGTGGGAGGTGGAGGGGGGCAGGGGGAGCACACAGCAGTCAGCCCAGCTGTATGCTCCGTTGGATGCATTCTAATAGAGAAAGAGAACAACGAAGGTATTAGCATTTATTTAGAGAAAAATCTGTCAGTCATACAGTGCATTTGAGCAGCTGCCCTTCTTCAGTTAAGGTAGAGAACTATTAAATTTTCAGTGAATATTTTATCTTACAGATATTTTGCTTGGGATATATTAAATTTCTGTAACGGAAAACTCATCTTTACAGATTAATTCCTTAAGCGTGCACGATCCTTCGTAAATATTTATCTAGAATGGGCCTCACCTATGCTGTTCGCTTAACTGTGACGTAACACGGGTTAATAGTTTGGAGATTCGCAGATTCTCACCTGCCATAAGCATGGACACAGCAATGGTAGACCTGAAATGTATGTTAGGGAAGTTTCTATGACTGAGAGTTGTGACGTGCAGGAAAATTCCCACTTCTAACCTGAAAACGCTGAGCATTTCTCTGGAGTCAAGAGAGAAGGACAAAAAAAAAAAGAGAGACCAGAACATGGCAATGACCATGAAATCATTTAGGATCCTCTCTGTGGTCAAATGAATGATAACCTGAACACACAAATTGTATGCAAGGCGGATTTTATCATCTTGTCTAATTACAATAGGCACAAGCAATGAAGGGACAGTGTTATACTCATCTTTGATGGCATTTCTTGTTTTAGACAATGTGCATAAATTTTTAAAAATATAGATCTGACTGGCTTCATCATTTCAGGTACTGCCCTGTTTGTCTATCACTTGACAAACTGGTAAAAGGAATAAATCGGGGGGGGCAAAAGACAGAGTCCTTAATCATTTCTCTACCTGTTTTGTTTTGGTTTTCTGTAGAGATTTGCCATACAGAAATACAAATAAACATTAAAAGACCATTAATAATAATGATGAGAAACAGTGAGCAGAGAAAACATCTAACAGTGAGGCAGCAGAAGGAACAAACAATTTGTACAGGCAGAGCCTGTGTTTATTCTGTCAGGGTGTTCTTACAGCAAATGAGTCAATCTAACTTCTTTATAGATACACACAGGACTTTCTAAATGTTTACCAATTCTTTTCAACCAGCAAAGGCCATTTTCAAAATTTATGGCGTTTGTGCAGTCAAAACAAATGTTGCTTATTCCAACAGCAGACTCCTAACATCACATTTCTCTCTAGCCTCATTTCCAGTTATGTTTTGAGTTTCTGTGACCAAGCTAAGATTCTTCAGAGGAGGGCTCCTCAGATGGGTGTTAAACCTGAAAAAAAACATGGAAAATACTCCATGCAATGAAGTGTGTGCTTGTCCTGTTATTTTGAGTTACAGCAAGCTCAGATGGAAGTATCTGCAGGCCATGTTATATTAGCTGTGAGGATTCTGAAAGTGTGTTTCACCCTCTTTCCTACAGAGAGGTGTGCATTAGTAGCTGCTTCCACAGAGACAGTACAATAAACCTGCTTTCTGAGCAGTAGACATATATGGGTGAAAAACATATTATACTAATTGTTATTATTGTATATTAACATGCTCCGACTATAGGAGTGACCAGAACACCAAAAGAAAATGAGTTATTAATGGGTTGTTATAGGAATACCCTGAAAAAAACACTTCAATGCCTGCACAGTGTTACCTGGTTCTTCATTTCAAAGAGCTTTCTCCCTAAATTTTTGTTGCTGAGACTCTCCTTGGGATCCATAAATAACCGAGGGCAAGCCAGTAAATCCATTTGTGTTTTGGCTGTACATCTCACCTCCCATTCCATTAAGGAGACCTGTCTCGTGATATCGTTTTCTTTGTGGACACCCAGTGGCAAATGGAAAATAAATTATAGTAATGAAAGAATGCACTTAAAAATACTGCACGTGGACAAGTGCCAACTCATAAGCAAATACGATGCTTGTAACTACTCATTATACCGATCTCACTAATCGTCTCCCCAACGTTGCTGGTGTCAAAGAGGGAGCAATTGCCTCTAACAGCCGCCACATGCAGCACCATCTTCTCCTCGGCCACTGGTCAGATTCTCCTCACTGTCCAGGCAATTCTCCACCATCACTTCATCCAAGTGCACTCGCATTAATTATTTGCCACATATGCCTTGGTAATTCGTTTTATGATACAGACATATGCTTTTGTCACTTATTAGGGCACACCCGTCTGCCTAAATCTACAATGCCCAAGAACAAAACCAACGGAGTCACAACAGTACCATTGTGAGTCTCCAGTCACTGGCATCCCACCTCACGAAGTAACTGTACAATGAAAGCTGTTTCACTTGAAGATTGAACCAAAAAATAATCTGAATTTCCTGTTAACTCTCAATACTACCCTTCTCCTAAATGATCTACAGAGAAGAAATCTAAGCAAGATGCATGTGTTTCATGGGACCGAGGATTTTTTGCCTGCCTTTCCAATTTCTTATTGGCGGCCTGATCAGAAGAGTAGAAACAGTTCTTCTCTCGTGATCAGCAAACTCCAACTGCTTGAACAGCACAGAATTTAGCCTGAATTTTATATTTCACCTCTCTTAACTCATTATATAAGCAGATTCCATAATGTCGTCAGGATGAAACTTGGTTACTATTAGAACAAATCACAGGAGGAGAAAGGCAGACTTCCAATCAGCTTTCATGGGCAATTTCCTTGAACTCTGGATTAATATACATGCAGAAAAAAACTGCTTAAATTCCTTTAAGATATACCTAACATTTTACAGTACCAGACATTAAAGAACTTTATATCTGTGAAGGAAGCTTTCCAACTTAAATACTTCCTCATACAAGAAACAGTGTCTTTTAAAACGGAAAAGAGAGGGAGGAAACTCAAGAATACTGTTTAGTCAAAAAACTACCCTGCAAATTGACAAACAGCCAAAAAAATACCTTGATTACCCTGATAACGGTGGGAGGTGTTACCTTAGAAGACTTAAAGTAGGCTTAAAGTAGCTAGACCTAGCATGGTGGTAGAAGCAGCATTCTCTGCATTGTCCTGCCAACATACCTCACTTACCAGAAGGGATGGACTTCCAGGAACAGGAAGGCTGCAGAAAGAACATCTACTTTCAATTGCCTCTCCATTCTTAGTTCTTTTGAGGACACTGTGCCAAGAGGCAAACAGATGCTCTTTATTTATAGGAATACAAAAAAAAAAGGATAGAAACAAAATGGGCATTTCACCAACTGAGGGTGTTGGATACTGTCTGATCTGAGGTTAGACTTGGAAATCAACTCGAAATTAAAAGCTTTACAGAACTCAGACTGGATGCCCACAGTCCTAAGAGCCTCATGCATGCAGGTGAACCCATACACATGCTTATTCACCCTTAGCTGAGGCTAAGTTAGGGCTGACACCGTGTTCTATCTCCTACAAACATCTCTTTGTGAAAGCAGTCACCATCCTCTGGCCCTGAAATAGTTGGTTACATCTGATCAGCATTCGGGAAAAGGGAAACTTTACACATTTTAACAACCTCAAGTTTCTCCCTGGAAGGAGTGAAATATGAAGCATAAAATGACACCACGGGACTTTATAAGAGAGTTAAGAGCATATTCATTAGAAATGAAATACAAAATACAATGATGCCGCAGGACAGGGGGCAGCAGGCAAACATGACCCCCACCATTCCCTACCCTCACCCCAGTCCAAGGAATGCACCTATATAATACAAATTAGAGATCTCAAACCAGGGGTAGAAGAGGGGTTTTACAAAGTTATTTTCTTGCTATACAGAAAATATATTATTTGCTGGAAGTCACTGCTGTGCTGTTAGGGGCCCCGTGTCAGTCACTGTTCAGGGAACCCCCTGAGGGCACACTGAACCCTACTGCTTCCCCACCAGTTTGCTGAACACATCGTAGATCTCTGGCTTTTCCTGTGCAAACTGCTCGGCTGTATTTTTCTGTAGCCAGTCGGATGAACGCATTTGTTGCTGCAGAAGGCCAATGAGGTCACCGAGGTTGGAGCTACCAGCACAGGTAGGTTCCTGGTGGCGGGACACAAAAATGACTTCATCTGTGCTGTCTGCCTTGCCATCCTGATCTGACTGACAAGGCTGCTCCTTCTCCTCAGCCAGGATCTCCCGCTCCCGCTCTTCCAAAACCTTGCGGATCCGTTGCATACCTACAGTAGTATAAAGAGGAGAAACGGTAGTGGATTTGTTTAAGCCACAAGTGTCCCCAAACCTGTCAGATCCAGGAAATATTGGAGCATGGAAGGAAAGGGAGGAAAAACGGAGAAGACAAGGATAATAATAACAGGAAAAGTTTAGGAGTAAGGAGAGGAGGAAACAGTGCTGCAGAAATTCGGGTGGGAGGCAAAAGAGAAGAAAACATTACTCACCTAACTGTAGCCGGTGGGTCTTGTCAGCAAAGATGATGCGGAACCACCCAGGTTCACTGCATTCAAAGGCTTTACCACAGGACAGCAGGACCTTGTTATCCAGAAAACGCCTCCAGAGCAGCATCTCCTCCTCAAATGTGCCTGTCCTAAGGTACTAGGAGAGTCAGCAGAAGGGTCAGAGGTTAGTAACACATAGGCTAACTCACTGAGATCCTCATGAACTTGTGATTCCCATGAGGTCTGCAAAGGCCAGGGGAGACACCTTTTACCTCTGAAGTACAGCAGTTGTGATATAAAGGAAGAAATGGGGAGGAAAGTGGCTTGAGGGCAGTAAGATTCCTGCAAGGAGGGAAATGCACAGACAGACGAAAGGCAAAGAATGGACTGAAATACCAGGCAGCCCTTCCCTCTGCTTATCAGAAAACAGATGGGGCTTCAACAAGACGCTTATCACAATATGAAACTCTCCTCTAGACGCAGTTGCACCCCGTGCCTGCCCTCATCCCAGGAGAAGCCATCCTTCCTAAGACTACCAACCTTTCGGAAATCAATCCAGACAAAGAAGCCTGCATTGCGGTTGAGAAAAGGAACCCCAAGCGTCTTCAGCTCATCTGTCACGTACGTATGGGCAGCTTTTAGGCGGGCGTGGTTTGCCCTCAGGTACACCTGGTTGATCCAATCTGAGCAGGAGGAGAAGATAAAAAAAAAAAAATCATAAATTGACAAAGAATTCAGATCTGTTCAAGATTCCAAAACACTCACAATGCCTTTTTCCATTTCACCCTTCACCTCCTATTTTTGTTTTCTCTTTCCTCAAAAAGCAAAAAGGTGGGCAAGAACTATTTAGCAGTTTCACATCTATGTAGAATAATATCTTTTTTACCTTTCTGAGGAAGCTTCCCTACATTCATAGCTCCTAGTTGTTGTGGACTAGTAGCACTCCATCCAGGGCAAAGCTAGAAATCCAGCTGGTTCTACACAACACTGTCTATTTCTATACAAATAGCTATCATACTTCTTCAAAGCTGTTCCTCTAACTCTGCTGATCAGGAGCTCTGCAGAAATGTTCCTTTTTTGTAGAATTATCAGCCACATGTTACATGGGCAGCTTCGGGATTATGGAAGACTGCCAACTAAGCTGTACAAACATTCAAGAAAGTAAGAAGAGGAGATCCCCCAGATATCAAAATACAGAGAACAGCAGAGGATCTACATGGAGCTACTGACTCACCTCTGTCTCTAAGCAGCTGTGCAACTTTGTACTGGACAGGTCCACAAACCCCGTGGAAATAACACAAAGAAGCCACTGCATTAGCAACATCCTGGTTCTCTGTATATAAAGTACCAAAACGAATCCCAGAGACAGCAAAATCCTGCAGGAGACACAAAGAGATGATCCCTTATTGCACAGGAAGACCAGGATCCTACTATTGCTGCCGTGTTCCTTCCAGCATGAGGAACCTGAGGACACCAGGCCCGCCATACCAGCCAGGAAGCTGCGGCATGGGGGCAACCAGCACTCACCTTGGTTATTCCCCACATCACATGAGTCCGCTGTGGATCAGGCAATCTGTATGTAGAAGGATGCAGATGGGCAGTTAGTGTCATAGGTGCTGAAGCTTTTGGATCACCAGTGCAGCATTGCAGAAACAGAGAGGCAGCATTACACAACAACAGACAGTGCAGCATGGAACATCAGTCAAGCAGGGAAAATTCAAATCCAGCCTAACTTTAGAAGCTAGGAAGTAGTTCTAGACAGGATTTTTAAATATTTCAGATATACAGATACTGGCAAGTGCTATATTTCATGTGTAGATCTCCTGCACTTCTGAAGCTTGTACACATAATGCTAGAAATCAGGCCTGTGTCAATGCATTTGCCAAGAATTTAAAGTAATTTTCTTTCTTTCAAACCCCAATATTTTGCAGGGATGAAATTCTTCTCTCACGACGTTGTACATCCAAGCCCAGCAACACTGAGCTAACACTTAACCAAGTGCATTTTATTTTCTTGCAAGATAGCACGAAAAGAAAGATAGTACCACTGGTAAAAACTAGACATCTAAAAATAAAATTTAAAAAAATTTAAAAAAAAAATAACCACACCATATTTTTTTGAAAATTTGCATAATTTTTCATCTCATTACATTTATACCTAATAAACCCCATTCTCCAGCCTGTAATAGTGCTGTGATCCATGACTATTGTACAAAAAAAAAAAAGTAAACAGCAACAGAAAGTTTTTACAGGCACCAACAGAAACGTGGGAACAAGGTAAGAATGTTTAGGTAGGAAGAGAAGCCTCACTCTTAACAAATGAAACATCTGTTTCCAGTTCGGGGAACTGCCACAAGCAAATACGGAAGCACACACTGAAAAGCGTACCATAACTACCATTTTCTACTTGCTAGATTGCACTTGACAAAATGCATTTGCCACTCAGAAATTACGAAAAAAAAGAAATCAGCCTAAGGCAGATCCAGAATTTGCTAGCTCATGACTTAACTTCCAGTCACAAGTTCTCAGCAAGGCATCATGTTGAACTGTCACTGGAAGATGGCCAGGGAAGTAGGAGCTGATTTTACCTGTCCATGCCTAGGACACTGTGAAACGTGGCTGATTCATCAAAAACTGACAGCATGTAGATCTCATCTACTATCACATGCAATTCATGTCTGCAAAAGGACAAAATGGAGATTACAAAAGAAGGCTGCTTCTGGTTTAGAAGAAGAGACAAATTCCGGACTGCAAAGACTTGCATTATACAAAGAAGAGGGACACCAAGTTTTGCACAGCAGAAGCATTTCTTTCACAACTCATACGGTCTATTATGCATACATTGAGATATATCCACCTGTCACACATTGCAACCATATAATAATATAAAAAAATTCAGTCATTCTCAATGCACTAGTGAAAGTTAACTCCCGCATGTACTACCCATCTAGAATAAGTTGTACCATCATCCACTCAGAATTGACAAATTTCAGAGAGTATGCACAATCCGTGACAAAGCTGGAAGCCCATATTCATCTACTTCTTTTTCTCTGCACATACAGAGAAATTGCAAGGAAAGGAACTCCGTTTCCTACCAAAGAAGCAGAGCACGATGGTGTTTGCTAGGACGACCAACAAACAAAGCTTGCATTCCTTGATGCAAGCTGCTTTGCCACTCCAGATGACTGCGTGGTCCACACTCCCTTGTCCCCGCCATTTCCCTCTCCTCTCTTAAGCCCACCACTGTGTATGAAGAACAGACTGCCTGAATTAGAAGATATTCACAGATAAATTCAGCGACAGCAAGCAATCCACCAGATTCTGAAAGCTGTATCTGACTCAGGATGCCTCAGCCTTCCAAACTGACATACCTTTTGGCAAATTCCAGGTAATCCCGAAGCTCTGACAAGGAGTAGATGTCCCCAAGGGGATTTTGGGGATTCAGAAGAATTAGGGCCCTTACAGTGACACCCTGCAGAACACAAATAATGTAGTATTAAGAGAGTACCCATCATGGGATAAATTATCGGCCACTCTACTTCAGCAGTGACACAAGATTCCCCTTAAGCTTCCACCTTCACCTTTCACCTCAAAGATTAGATTTGTATGAGAAAACTTCTAACCACAAATTAAGACTTTTTTTAACAATTATATAATTTGCAAAGTAAACTAAGGAAAAGATTATAGAATGAATCTACGATGAAAAGAGGGAGTCTGCCACAACCACTGCCATCTAGTCAACCAATTAATGAGAAAGATGCTCTCACATATTCTCAACATGGAAGAGAGCTTTCTCTGAGCTGTATCAGTAATTGGGAAGTAACAAATTACTGAAAATTCCCCATGAATGAGTCAAGACAGGAATTTAGGTGACATGGATGGAAACTGTTCTCATTGAGAGTACACTCAGCTGGAGAAGTCAGAGCCAGTAATGATCTAAAGATGCAGCTAAACATATATAGGGCTTAGGAAAATGTCAGACTTACAGACTAACTCTTCAGAAAGGCAATACTCATCTGCATTTGTCCTCTAGATTTGCAGCTCTCTCCCTCCTGCAAAAACTCTTGGTGGTCCTAGTGGATTCATCTGCACTACTGTGTAGAGCAGTCACTTTTCAGGTAACTCAGCTGGCCTTCCTGAAGGAGAAACCCTGAGTAGTCCCTACCTTTCAGTGCAAGCCCAAGTACTTTTTTGTGTGTGATATGAATGAGTTCCAGTCCTTTGTACACTGTTTCCCAGTTTATCCTTTCTGCTGCGACCAAGATTGGATGGACACAACACCAAGGGTTTCCCCCTAAGATTGCCCCTGAGTTTGCAAGCAGCCTAATCTCAGGTGGTCTACAAGAACAACCAGAAAGCCAGGTGCTAGGTTTTGAAAATGTCTTGATCTTTGGGCAACTTCTGGGATCTGCCATTTCAAACATATTGTAAACTTAACCGGTAATATGAAGCTCAGCTACACTCACCTCTGCTGTGGCATCCTGCAAGGCCTTTTCCAGTTTTTCCACTGTAAGCTGAAAAGGCCGAGTGCTTGTTCCAGTTATCTGAAAGACAAAGATAAAAAAGGCTAAGTTATTTCAATAGAATCTGCCTTGAGCCAATCCCCTGAGGACTGTTCCCCAAAAGAAAATAAAAACTCAACAAGAATGACCTAACATCCACCTCCTTCCATTTTATACTACAGAGAGAATAAATAAATAAATAAAACTGAAGAAATGTTCATCACAGGCTGGCCACACACACAGAATTCTCTGGTTATCCTTGAACAACTAAACCAATGTAAGATCCCCATCTGCTCTTCTGCCCCTGGAACCATCTTTAGTAGGACAGTACATCTGTCTCCAAGGTTCAAAATGGCGTTTTTTTTCCTCTCAAGAGCAGTTATTGAGAATAAAATACAAGAAAAGGACAAGACTGAATCCAGGTTTATGGTCTTGAACAACTTTCTTGCAAATTGTGTGTCCAGTTTCCCAGAGACAAACAGGGAAGATGTCCATGGGCTGCAGCCCATGCCTGTTCTGAGGATGGCTTTCAGAGGTTCCCAAAGCTTGGCAATTCCCAGTATAAATTATATTTTAACTACAGAGGTTGGCATTCCCTTCCCTCATATCTTACCTTACTGTCTAAATAGGCATACACCAGCTTGACATTACCATAGAGGAAGACACTTTGGATGATACCACCATAAAAAGGAGTAGCAATCAGAACAGCTTCTGGAAGCGAGAAAACAAACTTGGTTATCAACAGGTCACAGTCCTTCTCGCTCTTCTAATGTACTTCAGCTAAACATGAAAGCTTTTCTACAGCTGTGCCCTTTGGAAACACCATAATGTTACCGCCTTTTCCTACACCTTATTTTTACATTAATTCTTTAATCTTTTGCAAGAACCCAAGTAACATCAGTATAGCCCACATTTAACCTAGCAAACCAAAACAGGGCCCCATGAAAACAGTGAAGGCAGACAGGGCAAGACACCAAGTGTAGTGTGTGACATCTGCAGACCACGGCAGTGACAAATTTCACAGAACGGTCTTGCAGGAAACAAGAACTTTGCAGTAGGCCAATGCCAATTCCACTACCTCACTTGTGTCAAATAATATTTAAACAGAGTAACACACAATTTCCCAGCAAAAATAAATATTAAAAGTATCTCCCAACCATCCACTTACCCCCTGGATCACAAAGAACTGTAGCTAACGCAGAAAATAAAGAGCCACAACCATTTAAAACAATGACCTACAGAAGAAAGAGAGAGGCTAGTGATAAATCTGTCCATAGAAAGACAATGCTATAAAATAATAATTTCTGACCATATAACTGAAATATATTTTCTCTCCAATTCTCTAGAATGGATATTCACAGATCTTTACTCCTGAAATGACATTTCTGCCAGAAATAACTCAAATCCTGTTCTTTGCTTCAGAGACACTTTGTCTAGGTGCTGTTCTTGATTTTAATAAGCAATTTAGAAAAACATTGAGGAGCAGTCCTGAATTGCTAGAAAAGCAAACTGCTTTTCATCAGCTAATATATGTTGTTGTCTTCTTGTGGTAACAGCAGCTCCAACCTCCTGCCGAATTAGTGCAAAAGTGGCAACCACTGTCTTGTACAGGAGCAGGTTTGATTCTGGCTTCTGCAAGACAAATGCTCACAGGTCCCGTGAGTTTCACTCCAAGTATCGGGCAGGATCTGCTGCCTTGGAGAAGCAGTGATCAGCAAAACGATCAGTGGTAACTTCAGTTCCCGTAAACTACGGGCTTCTGCTGAATTATTGCAGCCGGAAAAGCAACATCTGCACCAGGTCCTGCTGCCTTCAGCACTCGGCAGAGGCTGGAGTGAGTCCCCGAGCTCCGCAGGCGCCTGTGCCCAGACTGCATCTCTCCCATGTCAACAAGTCCTGCAGAGATTCGGGTCTCAATGCCTGCCTTACAACAATGCCGCAAAGTTTGAAAAGGTCGGTTTTTAGAGGCTAAAACTACTCTGAGCTCAATTACAGATTTTTGTCCCGAGGTGTAATAGTAGAATGGGATGAAATCAAACTCGACTGAAACAATGGGCACTCTTTGTCAAGGCTGAGGGATACAGGCACAGTAGGTCCCAGAGCCGAATAAAGAGATGAAAACGTAAAGCCCTACTGAGAGCACAGGCATGAGGAGTTGGCACATAAAGCGAGGCAAATATACAGTAGATCCAAAGTATTTTGGCTGAAGTGTACATCAAGAGCTACTGATACGGCTACAAATCAATCCCATTTGCACAATAAAATCTTAACAAATCATTTACTAAAAATGAAAAAAAAAAAAAGATGAAACTGTTTGACAAGAAATGGCAATACATTAGAATAGACACCAATGAAAAGTGGGTTACCCACATTTTCTGCCTTAAGAGGTGCAGGGGCCTTGCAGTAATAGGTCAAAAATCGAGCCACCTCCTCCCGTAAACTGAGAAAGACACAAAAGCAAATATTGATTCAGCTTATTCTCCAAGAGGCTGGGCTTCCCCAAGTGCACATCTCAGGAAAATAAAGCCAGGACACAATAAAGTCTGGTGAAAATAGCTAGAGAACAGCATAGCTCAGGCCCATGCCAAAGACATGACTTTACACACAGCAAAGGTGTCACAGATAATGTCTACAACAGTGCATATATTTTTTATGAGCTTTAACCAAGGCACAGAAGAGAAGGATTAAAGTCCCCACGTGTTCACTATGCTTGGAGAACTGTTTGGAGTTATCTAATTTGGTAAAGTATAGAGTGCTTTTTAAACTGTGTTTGCTTTAGAAAATTTGCATCTTCTCTCACACAGCAGGATTTTTAACTGGATGAACTGCTAAGGCAGCTGATTTACAGTTCTGCAAAGAAAACTACGATTAAATGACCTATAAAAGTTTTAACTAGTGAGTGTAGCAGAAGCGGTTTGTATTCACCCGTTCTGCTTATCAGCCAAGTAGTCAAAAAGAAAAGCATTACAGAAAACAGAAGACTTACAACTTATGTCCCTTCCAGTCAGGGTACTGAAGCAGTGGAGGCTCCATCAGATTCATATCAGCCTGTGTCAGCTGTGAGCAACAAGAAGAACCATTAAAAGCACAATCACTCGTATTAGAAGCACAGAGATAGACTGGATCCATGTACAGGCACACACCTGCATAGACACACACACACACACACACACAACTTCAACAGTTGTAAAACTGGATTGAGAAAGCCACTGACCACCTAAATGAACGCAGCTTGGAGAGGCGAAGACCAGCCAACTGATCAGTGATAACTTCGGGTTATGTGAAGTATGGGCTTCTGCTAAGTTATTGAAGACAAAACTTCGCTGCATGGAGATCTACAGGCAATATACATGATGCCCATAGCAAAGATGCCTGCAGAAGACTTTCTCAGCAAACGAAGCAACCCAAAGAGTCCCAAAAAGAGTTTTGCCTCAGCTCTGGTGACAACAGCTTTCAGCTGGGAAGGCCCAATTGCAAAAGCTCAGGTCTAGACTGTCAGAAACAGATAGAAAGGATTTTGAATCACAGTCAGACACATATTTTCTTTAATAAACTTTCAGTATACTAACTTTTTAAATGAATTCTAGCTTTCGTTTACATCTCAGTTCCAGGTTACTGCAGCTCATTCAGATCTATAACTCTGATAAGTTTTGATAAGTATCAAAGCATAACGGGAGCTTTCAAAAGACAGGAGAAAAATGAAATTATCTTCTTGATAATTCTTCCCCAGGGCACACGTTTTGTTCCTTATTGGGACTTTATTCTGATCTCAAAGTCAGATTCACCTGAAACGTGGAGCCCTTTTTAATGTTTATATTTAGATAAAGTATGCACACTGCTTTTATCTCAAAATTTTCAAGGTTGTAAATATCAGTGTTTCACATAATCCAGTTCTATGAAGTTGCACGGGAAAGCACAGCTGTGATATCAGCAGAGAAAAGAGGACATTTTACATAAACAGAAATGGAATAAACAAATATTACGCACAATGTACCTTCCAACTATTTAACGGCAACCAAATCTTTGAGTTAATATTAAAAAAGGCGAGGGTGGGAGGACTCGACAAGTAGGTGATAGTGCAAGGGGGGAGGGAAATTCAACATGCAGTGTGAGTTTCTCACATAATAACAAAAACAAAACGTTCTGTATTGGTGTTTTAATAACTGGTGCCAAACTCTGGAGTTTAAAGATACTGCCCTTATCCCATGCAGAATTACAACCTGATATTATAAAATTAAAGTTTCTTTATTCAGCTGTAGATGTCCTTGAAGCCTATGTAGCACAGAACTGTGCCTCCTTAGATCTCTCTCCTAAACCTTTCTAGAGAATGCAACATAAAACGTATTAGCAGACTTGGCCAAAAATGACTATACAATAAAAAAGAGGAAAACCCTTAAAGGTAATGCATTAAGGGCTAATGAAACCAGATGGGCCAACTGAAACTAAGACTATCTGAGATCCCACACCACAAATTATTCTGTAATTTAAGCATCAACAGTTGAAGATAGAAATCCGATATATTACTGTATCCAGTGGAAACAGTATTTGTTGTCCCAAACAGCAACAAATTATCTCCCTACAATCCCAGCTGGTGCTGCATTCAGTGAGTCCACACTGTAACTCCAGGCTGTGATGACCAAGAAGGTGGCAACAATATCTGTGTTCAATGTGATGCCACAAGCGTGATGGCTCCTTTCACTACAGACGACGAAGTCTTATCTCATTTTCATAATAAGGCTAATTAAGCTGCAGCTGACTACCATCTCCCTCTGCACTACTTACTGTGGACTTGGTGTTAGTTCTAAGGGAAAAGGACAGTGAAGGAAGGAAGGTATCACCTACGCGGCCTAGAAGGCACCTTTTTCGCGCAGGCAGTAGCCCTGCCTTACCTGTTCTTTTAGCTGGAAGGCGGAGTGGTGGGGTAGCGTCCCCCCGAGGCAGTGGAGTGGCAGGCAGAAATAAAACAAGGAACATTTTGAGGGTGGGAACTGGTGGAACGGGAGCAACCGCAAACTTCAAACCGCAAAAGAAAGGCCGACTGTCCAACCCTGAGCCACCTTCCCTCCCCACAGACATCTCCAGGTGGGAGAAACACAGGCTCACAGGCTGCACCTGCGCACTGGGTTTAATGGAAACCATGAAAAATCCCTCTACAGCACTGTTCTGTTGTGGTTTTTCGACTTTTTCTACTTTTTGAGTTGTGCCACGTGTTTCATGCCTCGGTGCAACTGAACCAAGCGAGCAGGTGGCAGCTGACCCAGTCTGATTTCGAGAGATGTCAAGAGTTGCCACCGTTCACTGCTGCCACCCTCACATCGCGGGTGAGCTCAGAACTGGGTGTCCCAACCGTGTGACTTTATAATGGACAGATGTGAAGATCCTTGAAATAAAGTTCAAAACTGATTTCAAAACATCTGTACTAAACTAACTACTGTCAGCAGGAGAAAATAAAATGCATCTTATTTTAATTTAGTTTTCTGAGCCAAGTACGCCCTCAAAGGGAAACGCATCGTGAAAAGGAACAGAAAAACATCCTTGCTCCTATCCTCCTGGAAAAATCACATCAATAAATGTACAAATAGCCAGATCAAAAAGTGACTTCCAACAAATAAAAAATTCACATTGAAAAACTTTACCAGAGAAAACTGAGCAACAGCAATAACTGTAGAGAAGTGCAAGCACCAAGGAGGAACTATGCAGTAAATTCAGTATTTCTTTTTGGAATAGGACTTACCCGCTTGGACATTAGGTCAAAGCACAGTTTATTCTCACTGGTGCCAAAGTTTATTATACCCTAGAAAAAAAAAAACAAAACACATTGTTTATAGACACAAAAAACATGCACATACATCACCTTAGCTATCACTTCACTAAATTGCTTCCCAAAAGCTTACCCAGGAAAAGTCAAAACACAGCTCACATAAACTTCACCGTATATAACTCAAGATGTGTCTGTGTGCGTGTGTTTACACATATAACCAGGCTCTCAGCTTCTTAGTCAAGAAACTGTCTGTAAATGAATACGTACCAACAGTTTATACTTCTTTACAGAACATGTTTACTTAATCTTGAATTCACTCACCAGTATATATCTAACTACAATAGAAATCCTAAAACGATTCTGATAAAACCAAGGCTTACCCTTCTGCAGCAGTTTTAAAAAAGGTTTTGGATTAATTTCTTTATAGAAAAGCATTTATCAGTCATTACCATTTCACTTCACTGATTTGCTCAGAAACCACATAAACATGTAGTCATGAAAAGTGGTTAAAACATTAAATTTTCCCCTCTGGCAAGATGAGCCTACAGTTCCAGGTTGGGATTTGGCCCTGCTTATTTAGCACTCCATTAGATCTTCAAGAGTTCAAATCTACTAGCACATTTTCATTACTGGAAGAGGTTGGATAATTTTTTTTTTTTTTTAATGAGAAAGGAAATCTAAGCAACTGTATCTTTATGATGTTACTAAAGCACAAGTCCAATTTTAGGTTATTTCTGTAAAAAAACTACATAGACAAGATTTGGTAGAAGAGGAAGTTTGTTTCTCATAATGCTCCTTGTATCAAAAACTTCACTGTGTTTTTCTGTCTTAAACCTAGTTTTCACCTCCCAACACAGTGTGACTAGAGTCAGGGCTAATAATTAAACATTTTTAAAGTTTCAAGTAGTTCAGTATCTGAATGTGGGATCTATTTAAAAGTAATCCACATATAAATCATTATTTATATTTGTTATACTTGTTACTCCATAATAAAACGCCATGAAGTATTAACACAGCTTTTTTGCCACAAGAGGGGTCTGATGAGCTACTTATAACTGAACAGCCCAGCATAAACAGGCAGAAAAAGTGCTGAGCATTAGTTAAAAGTAATTTACACAAAACAAAACAAAACAAAACAAAAAATCCATACTACTACTACTTAGTTGCCTGCACCCATTAATTGCAATAATGAGATCATAATCAGAGACAGTCTTCAGTGGGCAATAGAGGCGATGCGGTGAAAGAAGGAACAGGACCTCTGTTTGTTCCTGCAGATTTCTTACATCTTTCAAGGTCTACTACTGCTTCTGTGGTGCCTGATATGGAAATCAGAGCATGTAAACCTGAGCTGAATGCAGCATTCATCTTTGATATATTGATGACCTGCAAAGCTACTTTTTATTTCTCTTCCTCAAACAGCTTGACGCACTGTGTATTAGTGATGTCAAAAACCCCCCATACTATTAGCAGACCTGTCAGCAAATCTCTATAAAAGTTTTTTCCCTGGCGACAAAACTAAGAAAAACACTTTGAGGCTCTCACTCACATTGGGGTTCTTGTCTTCATCATACTTGTCAGCATGATAAGCTTTGTACCCTTCCTCAGTGGAGCCACGAAAAATGTTGGCAATGTTGCCGCGAGCAGAGAGGTAGGGGCTTCTGTGGAAGTCGCTGGGGTTACAAAGGCCACGCATGTCAACCCTCCTCTCCGTAAGCAGCCGAGCCCTCATCTCCTGTAGGTTGCCCCCTCCTCCTCCCATTCCAGTCAGTTCAGACAGTGCCTGGCTGAAGTCCAAGCCCCGAGGAATCGCAGCGGAGGAGGAGGAGCCGCTATGGCTCTGCTTTAGGATGCTGAGCATCTGAGCAAAGACATTGAACATGCGAAACTCATGCTCCCGCTCCAGTTCAAACCGGCGCTGCTCCAGCTGCATCCGACGCTCCTCCACATCCAAGTCTCGCTGAAATCGGCGTTCTTCCATCTGCAAAAAGCGCTCTTCCATGGCCCGCTGAGATGTCAGGGTCTTCAGCAAGAGATCATCGAGCGGGTCCTTCACGCGCTGGCCTTTCCGCTTTTTTCTCAGCCGATGCAAGGCAGAGAAGCCAGGCCGCGGAACAACGTTCTGGATCCGTGGTGAGTTTGCCATGTTTGGCTCACTGAAACCTGTGAATATGCAGAAGCAAGGAAGAAAAATTAAACATGAAGCCAGTAACATGGTGTGGATTTGCTTTGCTGCCTTCTCCTGCCTCTCCTAGAAAACACCCATCTACTGTAGGGTTTTACAGGAAAACCAAAGTAAAACCTGTCAGGTACATCTTGAAGTTTGCGAGTTTGTTTGAAGCTTGTTTTTAACTTCACAGGTTGGGCTCCTCATTACACTGCCAGCCCCAGCCCTAGCTCTGTACTCGGCCTCTGAATTAACCCGAATGATCCTCAGTTCCCTCCACTGGACTGGCAAGGAGACCATCACGGCAAAGAGGATATAGCATTTCTGCTGTATCTCGGACATTAACCTCACACTGGCTATTGTCTTTTTTCTTCCCCATCACGCCATTATCTTCCATCAACCTGTACTAGACTAGTCTGAAATCCCCAGGATTTCCAGCCTGTACCCTTTGTGGCAGCCAAGCAACCACCAACTGCACTTTCAGTGCCGGAGTCTCATCTCCTGTAAACCAGTAAGCTGTTTCCGCTTTCAAAACCATCTTCTTTCCAAGTCCTAATGAATGCTTAGAAAAACAGGCAATGATTATTCCCAAATAGTCTTCATTGCTGAGTGTCCTAGAAGATTAGATCCTGAAAATATTTCAAAAGAATGGAATCAAAGTTTCACCTGCAGGTTTACAGTGTAGCCATGGCAGAAGGTGGTCTCCTGATATAATTCAGCATGAGGACCTCAGACAGCCCTGTTGATATTCAAATAATACCAAAAAGCATGCATTTTTTTTTCCAATAAGGAAAGCACTGTCAGCATTATTTGCAGAAATGCAGCCCACATGCCTAAGCTGGCTTATGGCAGACATGCCATAATTCAGGATCCCTTTGAACTTCATAGACAATATTTAGCCTAGTGCAGCAATCTTAGATTTTATTCACCTGCAGCAAGATATGTTTTGGGAATGGTCAGAAGACTACAACTGCAGATGCTAGCCTTCTCCTTTAAAGCTTTTTGGGACATTGAAAAACAAGGATCCAAACATCAGTGCAAAAAACAGGTGTCTATCTCTGCACCGGAAATAATCTTTCTGGGAAACCAGGCAGAAACCTTATGCTGGAACGTAAAAGGCTATCCCTACCTGAAGGTGAAACACTGGTTTCAATGGGAATCTCCACCCTGGAGATGGGAGAGTCGTTCTGGGCCCTCTCCAAAAAGGCTCTCTCCATCTCATGCTCTTCAGGGGAGCCCTGCTGGTAAGACATGGATGGTGGGGGCTCTGGGGTCAAGCAGTGTTCATCAGAGTTCACCTCCTCACATTTGATTTCCATCAGTTCAGGGTGCTGCGAGTGTCCAAAGGGCAGGGTCGAGGAGGGAAACTGGTGGTGGTAGCTCTCCACCATGGTGCCCTGCAGCACCTGCTGAGCCATCATGCTGCCGCTCAGGGAGCTGTAGGCCAGGGCTGGCCGGCTGGTCAGCACCCGGTCCATCACCTCGTAGAACTTCCACGTCCGCCCGCCCCGCGGGGCCTTGCTGTTGTCCTTGATCCGCCGGTACTCCAGCTTCATCTTCTTGATCTTCTCCCGGCACTGGTCGCCCGTCCGGTGGATGCCCTTCTCCCGCAGCACCTCGGCGATGCGGTTGAAGACGTGCTGGTTGCGCAAGCAGCTCTCCAGCTCCATCTGCACCGACTCGTCGGCCCAGAGCTGCAGCAGCTCCACCACCTCGGGGTCCGACCAGTTACTGCCGCGCTCATACTTCTTGCCCCGAAAATCCATCGCTCCCGGGCGGGGAGCGGGACGAGGCCGGGGGCGCCGGCGGGCCGGGGGCTCAGCCCCCGCACT